>CM054149.1:62002228-62022228 GCA_028751875.1 Rapana venosa | reverse complement strand
GCACCATTCTATAACACCTGATGTATGATTTCACATCAGAGAGATGTGGCACCATTCTATAACACCTGATGTATGACCTCACATCAGAGAGATGTGGCACCATTCTTTAACATCTGATGTATGACCTCACATCAGAGAAACGTGGTATCATTCTATAACACCTGATGTATGACCTCACATCAGATCGATGTGGTATCATTCTATACCACCTGATGTATGATCTCACATCAGAGAAACGTGGTATCATTCTATACCACCTGATGTATGACCTCACATCAGAGAGATGTGGCACCATTCTTTAACATCTGATGTATGACCTCACATCAGAGAAACGTGGTATCATTCTATAACCCCTGATGTATGACCTCACATCAGATCGATGTGGTATCATTCTATACCACCTGATGTATGACCTCACATCAGAGAAACGTGGTATCATTCTATACCACCTGATGTATGACCTCACATCAGAGAAACGTGGTATCATTCTATACCACCTGATGTATGACCTCACATCAGATCGATGTGGTATCATTCTATACCACCTGATGTATGACCTCACATAAGAGAGATGTGGTATCATTTTATAACACCTGATGTATGACCTCACATCAGATCGATGTGGTATCATTCTATAACCCCTGATGTATGACCTCACATCAGAGAGATGAGGCATCATTCTATAACACCTGATGTATGACCTAACATCAGAGAGATGTGGTATCATTCTATAACACCTGATGTATGACCTCACATCAGAGAGATGTGGTATCATTCTATACCACCTGATGTATGACCTCACATCAGAGAAACGTGGTATCATTCTATACCACCTGATGTATGACCTCACATCAGAGAAACGTGGTATTCTATACCACCTGATGTATGACCTCACATCAGATCGATGTGGTATCATTCTATACCACCTGATGTATGACCTCACATAAGAGAGATGTGGTATCATTTTATAACACCTGATGTATGACCTCACATCAGAGAGATGTGGTATCATTCTATACCACCTGATGTATGATTTCCCATCAGAGAGATGTGGCACCATTCTATAACCCCTGATGTATAACACCTGACCTCAGAGAGATGTGGTATCATTCTATAACCCCTAATGTATGACCTCACATCAGAGAGATGTGGCACCATTGTATACAACCTGATGTATGATTTCATATCAGAGAGATGTGGTATCATTCTATACCACCTGATGTATGATTTCCCATCAGAGAGATGTGGCACCATTCTATACCACCTGATGTATGACCTCACATCAGAGAGATGTGGCACCATTGTATACAACCTGATGTATGATTTCATATCAGAGAGATGTGGTATCATTCTATACCACCTGATGTATGACACCTGACCTCATATCAGAGAGATGTGGCATCATTCTATAACACCTGATGTATGACCTCACATCAGAGAGATGTGTTATACAATATCTGATGTATGACCTTACATCAGAGAGATGTGGCACCAGTCTATAACTCCTGACGTATGACACGTGACATCACATCAAAGATTTGTGGCACCCAATGCCGTAACAATGTGAACTAGCAAGTCTGAGGGTCATACATTAACAGAATAAACACTCCCACTGGATAGCTGGTACACACTGCAAGTCCTCACCAGAAACAAATAGCCCCCCCCCCCCACTCCAAACCAACAATAATAACCCCCCTAAAATAAAAACAACAACAAACAAACAACAAAAACGCAGCTTAAGTTAATCACCCACTGGCATGCAATCTCTTTCTTGTGTGTGTGTGTGTGTGTGTGTGTGTTGTTTGTTGTCTTCGTGTTCTCTCTCTCTCTCTCTCTCTCTCTCTCTCTCTCTCTCTCTCTCTCTCTCTCTCTCTCTCTACTGTACTCTCTATCTCTGTCTCTCTTTGTCTCTCTCCTTCTGTCCCTCTCTCTCTCTCTCTCTTCTCTTCTCTACTCTTCTCATCTACTCTACTCTACTCTACTCTACTCTACTCTATGTCTTTCTTGGTAGTATTTTCCTAACCGATCGAAAGTTTCTTCAGCAAATGACTTCCCCACAGTTTGATAACAGCGCTCTGTGAACTAAAGTGCTTACAGAAACAAGTTTACACACGGAATCAACAAGTTGCCGCCAAGTCTTCGAAAAGAGGGGGATCGAGAAGAGTTGTCGAACATGGCCTGCAAAGAACGATAACTGGCTAAGACTTAGAAAGGAGAGCGACAAGAAGGAGACAAATTTGTGTTTACACACACACACACACTCTCTCTCTCTCTCTCTCTCTCTCTCAAAAAACCAAACCAAACCAAATCAGTAACAGACAGACAACTAAAAATGCACTTCGCCACAAACCTCTCACCTGCAAAAAAGCAAAAACAGCCAGTTATCAGCAGCAAATTGCAGTCTTCAAAGCACGTTGTGGTTTATCCTCAAAACTGCGAGTCCAGACCGTTTTTGTTTTTGTTTTTTAAATTTCCCTAGGCATGGCCCCAACACTAAGTCAGCGGCCAAACTTTGCTTCACTTGTTTTCACAGCACACTGCAGTGACAGAGAGCAAGGCGGGGAAGCGTCCCTTGTGTTGTGTAGTGGCGGCAATAGACTTTGCTATGTTCTACGTTTGTGCAGAGTGGTGCACGCGCGGAGAGAATATCGATAACTTGTAAAACGATCAACACAGGTACCTGAACTGCGAACATATTTTCCTTGACAATCTAATGATAATAATAATAAGAAGAAGAAGAAGAGGAAGAAGAAGAATGGATGGAATTTATATGGCGCTAAATCTTGTAAAGTAAACAAATCGAAGCGCTCTGTCTGTCTGTCTGTCTCTCAAACTCTCTCTCTCTCAATTTTGTCTTAGAAAGTACATAAGTTATTGTTTTCATCACTTACTTTTTCGAATGCTTTTTATTTTGACTTATTGGTTGGTAAACTATGTCCCTGTTATGTTATTGCCTATTTGTTTTTAAATCTGGATTTTGAGTTAACAACTACAGTTCCTTACACAAAACAAACGAGTAATGCTGCACTGGACCCCTGTCCACTGTGGTATACCTGGCAATGAACAGGCTGATGATGAACTTGTGAAACAGGGGGCACAGAAAGAACACTGCGAAAACAGCCTCACCTTCCACGAAAAGAAGACAATCATCAAATCACTGGCCCGACCCAGAGTAGAGAAGGACGACTACCACCATCTCAAAAGAGAAGAACAAGTCATCATTCTAAGACTCTGCACTGGGCACAACAGGCTAAATCACTACATGTCCACAAAGCTGAAACTCGTTCCTTCTCCCCTGTGTGCCTGTGGTAAGGAAAACCAGACTGGCGAGCACACCCTTCAGAGGTGCACGCTATTCGCGACCTGGGTTGGGTTTTTTTGTTTGGGTTGTTGTTTTTTTTGGGTTGGGGGGGTTTTAAAAGGGGAAAAAAATTCAAAAGCATCGCTCATGAGCGAGAAGGGGTGTCGTCGGGCCCGGGCAAGAAAAAGCATATTCTTGAACCTTCCTGTCTCAGGTTCAATCCCCCCACCTTCCCCTTTTTAAGCGGGAATACGGGGGGTTTGCCCGAAATAAATATAAACCCCCCCTTTCGGGAAACATTCTGTGCTGGGAAATTCCCGTTTTTTCCCTATTCCTCTCTTTGTTTTTTTCCCCCTTTTTCCCTTTTCTTCTCATCACCTCCTCGTTTTTTTTTCTCCCTTTCTTGGCCCCATTCTCCGGGGGCCTTTTTTTTGGGTCAAAAAGACATAAAAGAAAACAATTCTCCCCCCAAGGGGCCGAAGTCGGGATGCTGGGCCGACTTGTCGGGTGTTTAAAAGGCAGCGCAACACATGTTCGCTCATATAAACAGACAAAAAATATTTTTGCGGCCCGGAGCTTCAAAACACAAAGAAGAAGAATTTCCTCAAATATTTCCAAGTTATTGTACACATTTTAGTTTTCCCTCTACAGATGGTCATTTTTTGTCAGTTTTCTAAAACCTGGGTAAATTTGAGAGTGACCCAAACGCTATGCAAGTACTACCTTCCCTTCTAACTTAAACCTCCAGTTCTCCATGTACAAATTTCTTCCCTTGCCTCATTTTATCAGAATCTTCTTTTTGGGGATGAAAAAACGCATTATACACTGCAAAATTCAACGATTTTGTTTGTAGCAAAGAAAGCATTTTTTTAATATTCCCGAGAAAGGAAATATTGTTGTGAAAAAAAAAAATTCCGAAAAGAAAAATTTTAATTAAAAAAAAGTATGCAGTCGGCTTTTAAGAATACCATAAACGCTGTTAGTAAGAGCATTTAAAAAAAAGTTTTTTTTTTCTGTGGGTGAGAGATTCCCAAACAACTAGACCTGAAAAAACAAGGAAAATCCTTTTTTTCCAAAAAGGAAGGTCACAGGAGGGTTTTCAAAAGTCCGCCTGACTAACAAGTAAAGTGGGGGTTCCGGGGTTTTCGTTTTTCCTACCCCATAAGAGAAGAGAGAGAGAGAGAGAGAGAGAAGAGGAGAGAAAATGACAGGGGCAAATTTTTTTTATTTTCGGGATAATGAAAAACCCCCCGTGTGTTTTTTTTACACGAAAGTCCCCGCCCTTGGAATAAATAATTTGATAATAAAGAAAACCCCAAATTTACTCATACCCCCACACAGTTAAGAAAGAACTTCAAACAACCCCCCCCCCCCCCCCCACCCAAAACACAAAACAAACCCATAAAAAATCAAAAGAAAAAAAAAAACATACAAACACACACAATAAGACAAACCGCCCCAAATATAAAACAACTGTAAAAAGACTTAAATGAATTTGAACACAAGAAAAAAAAGAAACCAAAATGGGAAAAACAAAACAAAAGAGAGAGAGCCCCCAATAAATCTTTTGACAGGTTTTGGGATTAAAAACCCTTTAACTAATCAGTCAACTCGGGTTTTTTCCAAAAAACATACAAACAAATTCGCTTGCCCGAATTTCTATCCCCACATTTTAAACACATATATTTTTAAAACTGAGCTTTAAAAAAAGAATACAACCCAAGAAAAGGGTTTGCAAGCAAGACATGCTAAAATTTTTGGGGAGTTTTTTTGTTTCTTCCCCCAAACTTTAAACGAAAATTTATAGATGAGAGGTGAATCAATATCAAAAAACAGGAAGCGTTTTAATCTTTATTTTAGCCAAGGGGTTTTAAAACACACAAATTTCCGTTATTGCTTTTATCCCCAAGGCCCAAAAGGGATAACTACGTTCGGGTTTTATGTCTCAATGCCCCTTTTTTTCGGGTTTTTCTCTCAAATTTTCTTTTCCAGTAACTCCGCAATCCAATCCAAACCAATCCTATTGTTTATACCCCCCCGCCGACCACATAGCCCAAAAAGGGGCGGGTCCCCTCGTAAAATTTTTAAATTTTCAGATTAAAACTGTACAAAATATACAGATTAAAAAGAGTATAAAACCAACTCTTCTGCCCTTCCTTGTAGCAACCACCGGCCAACCAAAAGGGGTCAACCCACAGTCAGAAAAAACCCCGTACCAATACTTAAGTCCTACTATTAACAGTTTTTTTAACAACCCTTTTTTTTCTTGTTCAAAACTAAGCCCCTTTCGACTGTGAGCCCAGCCCTCGAAAACCCTGTATATATATATATAATTAATATATATAAAAAAACATAAATATATAAAAATAATAAATATATATAAAAATATTTTATATATATATTATGAAAACAGAGAGAGTCAAATTATTATTTCATGATTTTAACTTTGAATATCAATCCCTTTTCCCCTTTTTTGGTCATCGCGCCAAATTTTTACCTACGAAAAAAAATTTAAAATCTTTTAAGAACGCCATTCAGGAAAAACTCAAAAACACCCCCCAAAAACAACTGATCGGTCAATAAAACAAAATTTGGACGGAGTATAAAAGCAATGCATCAATTACACACACACACACAACACACACACACACACACAAACGAAAACAAAAGGGCATGCCCACACACCCCTCGCTCCCCTTCTCTCTCTCCCCTCCCCTCTCCCCTCTCCCCTTCCCCTCTCCTCTCTCTCCCTCTCTTCTCACACACACACACACACAAACACATGCACACTTTTTTTACATACAACAACCAGGGGTTGGGGTGCTAAACAAAAAAAAAAAGTGGTGTGTGGGTGTGGTTCCCGTGTGTGGTTGCGAAACGTGGTGCGTGTGGGTTGCGCGCGCGCGCCCCGCGCCTTTGGGGTTTTGTGTGTGTGTGTTGTGGTGTGTGTGTGTGTGTTGGGTTGTGTGTGTGTGTTGTGGGGTGTGGTGTTGGGTGTGGGGCCCCGCCCCCGCTCCCGCGGGGATAAAAACCAACCCCTCCATATAAATCTCAGAAACAGAGGGGGGGAGGTGCCCAAAAGTAAAATGAGAAGGAAAGGGGAGGAAGGAAGAAGGAAGGAAGCTTTTAAGGGGCCCGGGGGCATTTTGGGGAGCCAGAGCGAAACTGATTGTGCCCAGGAGTCCTTTAAAAAGTGGAGTGGGAAATTTGGCCGACGGGCCCTGAGGGGCGTGCCTCTGTGGTTCGATTTTCCGGGGGAAAGGGGGAAGTTGTCCGCCGGGTTGTGGGCACAATCCTCAAAAAGGGATAAAACAATGCCATGCATTTTTTTCAATTTTTTTTTTTAACCGAGGATAATGGGATAACCCACCCCCTGGGGTTTGCTATTTTTTTTTACATCCGCCCCCCGGTGGTGGGGTGTGTGTGTGTGTTTTTGTGGTGTGTGTTTTGGTGTGCATTTTTTGTAAATTTTTTGGTCATCCTTTTTCCATCAGAAACAAAATTTGGCTTACTCCTCCAAAAAAGGGGAACGGGTTTTAAACGTTTGCGCAAGATTTCTAAAGGCTTTCCCCAAACGGGCCCCTTTTTTATAGTCCGCCCGAAGGACGGGTTTTTTTGGGGGTTGTTGTTGTTGTTTTTTTTTTTGGGGGGGGGGGTTTTGGGAGGGGGGGGGGGGGGGGGGGGGGGGGGGGGGGGGGGGGGGGGGGGGGGGGGGGGGGGAAAGAGGTCGAGGAGTGGAGTCGAAAACCAAATTCCTAAAAATGCATTGAAACCCTTTAACTAAAAAGCATCGGGTGTGTGTGGTGTGTGTGTGGGGTGTGTGTGTGTGTGTGGGGTGTGTGGTGGGTGTAGAGGGGGGGGTATTTTGGGGTAGCATGTTTGTGTAAAGGTGTAAAATTATGTTTGTAGGGAAAGTTGTTTTATGTGTTTCCGCGAAAATTTGGGGCGTGCGTTTTTACGTGTGTGGGGTTTTTTGGGGGTATGTGGGGTGCCGTGTGCGTATGGTGCGTGCTTTGCGCGCACGCACGGGGCCGCGCGCGCGTGTGTGTGGGGGTGTGTGTGTGAGTATGTGTGTGTAGTGGGGTTTTAATCACACTTTGGGTTTTTTTAAATTTTTTTTTTCTATATTGTTTTCTTTTAATGTTCCAAAATTATTATGGTTTCTTCATAGTAGAACACCATCAAAAAGAGACGTGCATCCCACCTTTAAATCAAAAAACACAAATTTGGGCCTATCTTTTTTCCCCCCTTTTTTTCCCTCCTTTCCAGTATTCTAAAATTTTTAAAAAACCAAATATAATCGGCTTGTTTTGGTTGTTTAAATTGGGTTTACCACTGGGGGGTTTTTTTGGGGGGTTTCCCAGCATAACACCGGGGGGAGAGGTCCCCAAAATGTATACTCTGTCAGAGCAATGCGGCCCCAATAAACTCCCAAGGCTTTATTTTTTAAAGAAGGGGGTCAGTGATCCCTGAAACCCACCTGATTTATGACACCTAAACCTCACACCAGAGAGCTGGGCCCCAAATTCTTAACACCTGTTTTATACACCTGCCTCACATCAAAAGAGTTTGTGGTACCCTTTTCCTAAAAACCACCTATGGGGAAACCTTTTCTTAACCCCTGATGAAAAAATTTTCCACATAAAAAGTTTTGGGGCACCATTCTATAACCCCTAAAGTTAAACCTCACTCAAAGAGATGGGGGCACCATTCTTTAACATCTGTTTTAATGACCTCACATCAGAAAACGTGGTATCATTCTATAAAAACCCTGTTTAATGCCCTTTCACATCAATCGATGGGGGAATCATTCTAAACCACCAGTTTAATGATCTCCATCAGAAAAAACGGGTATTTTTCCCTATCCCACCATGTATGACCCACACCCAGAAAGTGGCACCATTTCTTTAAAAATTATGTATGCCTCACATCAGAGAAACGTGGTTTTCATTCTAAAAACCCCTGATGAAAGACCTCACATCAGATCGATGTGGAAATCATTAAAATACCCCCCGAGTATACCTCACATCAGAAAAACGGGGGAATCATTCTAAAACCAAACCTGATTTATAAACCCACACCCAGAAAAAACGTGGATAAAATTCTAAAAAACCCCCCAAAAGTATGACCTCACATCAATCGATGGGAACTTTTTTAACTAACCCCCTTTATGAAAGCCTCACATAAGAAGATGGGGTATCATTTTATAAACCGATGTTGACCCACATCAGAGAGATGGGGCATCATTCTATAAAAACCTATGTTTGACCTCCCCTCAAGAAAGGGAATCATTCTAAACACCGATGAGACCTCACATCAAAAGAATTTGGTATCATTCTATACCACCGATGAATGACCTCACATCAGAAAAAGGGGGGTATCATTTCTAACCACCTAAATGTATAAACCCCCAAAACAAAAACCCGGGGTATTCTATACCACCTGATGTATGACCTCACATAAATCAAAGGTTGGAATCATTCTATACCACCGATTATAAAACCTCACATAAGAGAGAGGGTGGTAACTTTTTTAAAACCCCTAAATGTTTTAACCTCACATCAGAGAGTGGGGTAAATCTTAATAACCCTTTAATGTTTTACCTCACATCAGAGAGATTTTGGAAAAAACCCCCTTCTAAAACCACCTATGTATGACCTCACATCAGAGAGATGGGGTTCATTCTAACCACCTGATGTAGGGACCTCAAAATCAGAGAAACGGGGTATCATTCTATACCCCCCCCCCTGGGGTAGACCTCACATCAGGAAACGTGGTATTCTATCCCCACCGATGTATGACCTACCCATCAAAATCGAGGGTATCATTCAAAAACCACCTAAAGTATGACCCCCAAAATAAGAGAAAAGTGGAAACTTTTATAAAAACCGATGTATGACCTCACATCAAGAGATGGGGTATCTTTTCTAAAACCCCTGATGTATGACCTCCATCAGAGAGTTTGGCATCATTTATAACACCGATGTATGACCTCCCCTCAGAGAGATGGGGGATCATTCTATAAACGCCTAAAGAATGACCTCACATCAAAAGAATTGGTACATTCAAAAACCCAAACCTGATTATGATTTCCCATAGAGAGATGTGGCACCATTCTATCCCACCTGATGTATGACCTCAAAATCAAGAGAGGGGGGGAATCATTCTAACCCCTGATGTATGATTTCCCCATCAGAGGGGTTGGAAACCATTCTATCCCAAACCTGAGTATGACCTCACATCAAGAAAATGGGGCCCCCCAATTGTATACAACCTGATGAAAAATTTCATATAAAGGAGAATGGGTTTTAACATTCTAAAACCACCTATGTTTTGACACCTGACCCATATCAGAGAGATGTGGCATCATTTTTATAACACCGATGTATCCCTTTCACATCAAGAGATGTGTTATACAATATCTGATGTTTTCCCTTTTTACACAAGAAAAGTGGCCCCAAACTATAACTCCTGACTATACACGTGACATCACATCAAAAAATTTTGGAAACCCAATGCCGTAAAAATGTGAACTAAAAGTTGGGGGCCTTACTTTAACAGAAAAAAAACACTCCCACTGGATAGCTGGTACACACTGCAAGTCCTCACCAAAAACAAATAGCCCCCCCCCCCCCCCCCCTCCCCAAAACCCCAAAAATAAAACCCCCCCTAAAAAAAAAACAACAACAAAAAAACAAAAAAAAACCAGCTTAAGTTAATCACCCACGGGGCATGCAATCTTTTTCTCTGTGTGTTTTGGGTTTTGTGTGTGTGTGTGTTGTGGGGTGGGGGTTTTGTGTGTGTTCTCCTCTCCCCTCCTCTTCCTCCTCCCCTCTCTCTCTCCCCTCTTCTCTCTCTCTACTGAAACTCTCTATCTCTGTCTCTCTTTGCCCTCTCCCCCTTTCTGCCCCCCTTTTCTTTTCTTTTCCCTCTACTCTTCTTTTACCTCTACCCCTACCTACTCTCAAAACTCTATGTCTTTTTTGGGTATTTTTTTCCCCCTAACCGATCAAAAGTTTCTTCAGCAAATGACTTCCCCACATTTTTGATAAACCACGCTCTTGAACAAAAAGGGGCTTACAGAAAAAATTTTTAAAACAGGGAAAATCAACAATTTGCCCCCAAAGTCTTCAAAAAAGAGGGGATCGAGAAGAGTTGTCCGAACATGGCCTGCAAAGAACAAAAACCCGGTTAAGCCCTTAAAAAGGGGAAGCGACAAGAAGGAAAAAATTTGTGTTTACACACAAAACACAAAAAAAACACTCTCCCTCCCCCTCCCCTCTTTTCCCCTCTCCCCAAAAAACCAAACCAAACCCAAATCAGTAACAGACAGACAACTAAAAATGCACTTCGCCACAAACCTCTCACCTGAAAAAAAAGAAAAAAACAGCCATTTAAAACAGCACAAATTGCAGTTTTAAAAGCACGTTTTTGGTTTTTTCCTAAAAACCCTGCGATCCGACCTTTTTTTGTTTTTGTTTTTAAATTTCCCTAGGCAGGGCCCCAACACTAATCAGGGGCCCCAAACTTTGCTTCCTTTTTTCACAGCACACTCCCAGGGGACAGAGAGCAAGGGGGGGGAAGCGCCCCCTTGTTTTGTGTAGGGGCGGCAATAATTTTTTGCTATGTTCTACTTTTTTTTCAGAGGGGTGCACGCGGGGAAGAGAAAAACGTTAACTTGTAAAACGATCAACACAAAAACCTGAACGCGAAAAATTTTTTTCCTTGACAATTAATGAAAATAATAATAAGAAAAGAAAAAATAAAAGAAGAAGAATGGATGGAATTTAAAAAGGCGCAAAATCTTGTAAAGAAAAAAAATTCGAAGCGCCCCTGTCTGCCCTGTCTGTCTCAAAAAACCTTTTCTCTCTCCCCCAAATTTTGCTTTAGAAAGTACATAAGTTTATTGTTTTCATCACTTATTTTTTTCCGAATTTTTTTTAATTTACTTTTTGGGGTTTTGGTAAACTTTTTCCCTGTTATGTTATTGCCTATTTTTTTTTTTAAATCGGATTTTGATTTAAAACAACTACATTCCCCTTAAAACAAAAACAAACAGTAAGCTGCACGGGGACCCCTTCCCCCTTTTTTATACCTGGAAAAGAACAGGTTTATGATAAACTTTTTAAACAGGGGCACAGAAAAAAACACGGGCAAAAACAGCCTCCCCTTTCCCCACAAAAGAAGACAATCATCAAACACTGGGCCCCCCCGAGTAGAAAAGGGAACGATTTACCCCCAAACCAAAAAAGAGAAAACAAGTCATCATTCAAACTCTGCACTGGGCAAACGGGCCAAAATCCATACATGTCCCCCAAAAAGCGAAACTCTTTTTCCCCCTTCCCCCCTTGGGGCCCCTTGGTAAAAAAACCAACTGGCGAGCACATCCTTCAGAGGGCACGCTATTTCCCGACATGAGGAAAAAGGAAGAAGATTGTGGGGGCTGACGGAGATAACTCTGAAAACCCCAAAGCTGTAGGGCCCACGAGAGGACGGAAAAGACTTGCCATTATTTCTCCAAAACACATCCAAACGGGTGCAAAAAGCAAACGAGAGAAAAAAGGAAAGAAGAAGAAGAAGAAGAAGAAAAAAGAAAAAAACCAATTAACCCTTTTTTTTCTACAGGTTTGTCCAAAGCCCCCAAAAAATTTAGAGGGCGTTTTAAAGTTGTTTTTTCTCTTCTTTTAAAAATTGTTTTTTTTTTGATTTTTTGATGATTTTAATATCTTTCCTCTCTATTTTGTGTTTATACACACACACACACACACACACACATAAAATATATAAAATAAATTTGTATATATGTATAAGATTTTCTCTCTCACTCCTCTCTCTCTCTCCTCCCTCTCCCTCTCTCTCTCTCTTTTATAATATATAAAAAAAATAAATATATATAATAAATATAATCGAAAAACATTTAAAATGGACCACCCAAACCAGTCAGGACGGATTGGTTTTGTTTTTACAGGACCTGTCCAGTCCCCCACCGATGGTTGTCTGCATGCTAGAGGTTTAAACCCGCCGCCTGCCTAGACAGCAACCCTCCCGGGTTGGGGAAATGTGCGGGGGTTTGATCCCCGTTTTTTCCCCCAAAAATTTTTCCCCCCCAACCTTAGGCCATAGTGGTTGTCTTTAGTCCCAGTTTTTTTTGGATGAGCCCACAAAAAACCCATGTCCCATGTACTACACAACCCTTTTTCCCCGCACGCGAAAGAACCCCAAAGGCAACAAGAGAGCTCCCTGGCAAAATTAGGTAGAAAAAATGTCACCCTGATAGGAAACAAAATTGGGAATACAGTTGCAAAAAAAAAAATAAATAATGGGGGCGGGTGCTCTTTGTGGCGACGCGCTCCCCCCCGGGAAGAGTAGAAACCCAATTTTTTCGTAGAGAAACATCCCGGGGACCTTAAAGGGTATGAAATTTAAAAAAAATAAAAAGAGTCCCCTTTTGACAGAATGATATACCGCGCCCTGTGTGCAACACATAATTTAGAGCCACATAAAAACCTCCAAGCAATCAATATGAGTTTTTCATGGAAAAAATTTTGAAGACAAAGGTCACCCGCATCAGGGAAAAAAAAACAACCCCATTCAGACAGGGAAAAATTTAGGAAAAAAAAAGAAAAGACTGGGGGGCGGCTGCTCTTTTTGGGAACGTGGGTTTCCTGCGGGATGGGGCCCCCAAATTCATTTTCAAGAAAACAGGTGTGAGTGAAGAAACCCTAAAAAATACAATTCGGTTTTTTTCTTGTTTCGCCTTGTCACGGGCTTGTCCCTTTTTTGTCTTTACCTGCTAGCTCATGTTGTCTGGAATTGTTCCTTTTTGTCTTGTTATATTTCCCAAAAGAAAAAAAAAGATGACTGGTTTTCCCATAGGGTCATTTCCAGACGGAAATACCATTTTTCTTTTTGTTTTATAAGTATGTGGGGTTGTGTGCTTTTTTAAAAAACATTTGACTATTGCAATTTTATTTCATAATTTTGGGCTGCATACCATTTTGTAAATCTGTTTTTAACTATTGATTATTTTCAAATTGGGTTTTAAAGAAATGGGGTAAGATTAGGGGCGTGCCCCCCGCTTTTATTTGTCTTTGCAAGTATTTAAAGCTATATAAAATTTTCCCTTTATTATAAAAAATTTTTATTATTATTAAATTTTTAGGTCACACAACCCTTGGGAATTTGCATAAATGTGCCCTTCCTACCGCCTATTTTAACATAAACCAAATTGGGCCCCGCGATCAAAATAAAAATTAAAAACAAAAAAAACCCGTGTGTTCTCATGTTTAAAACAAGCAAAAATAAATGGTCATCTTAGTTTTTTTTTTGTTTTATGTTAAGGACTAGCACCCTGACCTTTAAACCTGGAGTGGAAATAGTGGGGAAAAAAAATCACATCTTAAAGCCCTTTAAAAACATGTTTAAACTAGGGCTTTTTTCCGCCTTTTTTGACAGTACTGGTTTGCCAACCCCAAAAACCCGCTATGTGTCCTTGTTTTACACTGCCTTAGCAGAGTAACTTTAAGTGTTGTGTTATTCCTTTTTTTGACTTTACGTTAGGGCCTCTGGATCTGCATTGCCCTGTTTTTCAAAAAATTTAAAAGGGTGGGTGTGTGCGTGATGCATGCGTTTCGTGTGTGTGGTGGGGTGCGGGCGTATATAAATATAATAAAATAAATATAAAAATATAAAATATATATAAAATAAAATAGATATATATATATATATATATGTTTTGTGTGGGGTGTGTGTTTTTGAGAGAGAAAAGAGAGAGAGAGAGAGAGAGACGTGGTTGGGGGGGGGGGGGTTTACTGTGTGTGTGTGGTGTGGGGTGGTGTGGTGGACTGTTGTTTTTGCTTTTATTTCACGTCCTTTTACTCAAAGTGGGTATAAGAAGAAAAACTGTGTGAAATTTTGTGTGTGCCTTTTTTGGGCGTGTTTACTCTGTGTGGCATGTGTGGGATCGTGTTGGGGTGTCTTAACTATGTGTGTGAATGGGGTGTGTGTGACTCTGGTGTGCATTTTTGTATGATTTTGTGTTTTTTGGGCTGTAACTATGTGTGTTTTATGGTGCGTGGGGTTTGTGTGTGGGGTGTGTGTATTTCGTGGTTTTAGTAAAATGTGTGTGTGTATGACTCTAGCTCTGTTTGTGGGATTTGTCATTGTATGTTCTTTTTGGGGTTGGGGGGAAGGAGGCAAAGTTTGAGAGAGAGAGAAAGAGAAGAGAGAGAGAGAGAAGAGGGGGGGGGGGGGAGGGAGGGGAAAAGTTCTGCTTTATTGGAGTCAGTGACCTACAAATTTTAGACCCCGGGAGCAAGGGGGTTTGGGGGAAAGGGGGGGGGGAAGGGGGGGGGCCCGAGGGGCACAAAAGTGTGGGGGAAAAAAAAAACACAAACAAAAGAAAAAGGGTTTAAAGGGGTTTTAGCTGTTTTCTATTTTACCCTCAATAAAGGTTTTTTTTTTAATTTAACATGATTTTAAATTGAATTTCCTGTCCCGTCTGTCGGCTTCTCTCTGTCGCCCCTAACCCCTCAATAAAAATAAATTTTTTTTTGGGCATGATTTGACCTGAATTTCTGTCTGCTGTTGTTTTTTCTCCTCTCTCTCCTTTTCTCTCTCCCCTCTCTCTCTCATCTGGCGTGCGAGTCGAGGGAGTCAATTTTAAATCAAGGAGTCATGTATTTTTTGTGATGTGTGTTGGGGGTGAAGAGAGAGAGAGAGAGAAGGGTTGGGGGGGTAAATGCCAAAAATCAAAAAAAAGATTTTGGGTGTGCCACTGCCGCCCTGGTGTTTAATTTTTGTTTTGTGTACTGCGAGAAACTGGGGGCCTGACACAAAATCATTTTCCCCCGACAGCCATCTGCCCACCTCCCTAAAGACATCGCTGTATTTTCTTTTTTTTTTAAAAGCCACAAAAAAAAAAAGGAAAATGGGGGAAAAACTCTTTCTTTGTTTTGCCCCACACCACACAAACCCCCCCCCCCCCTCCCCCCGCCCCACACACATTTTGACAGTATTTCACTGGGACTTTTTTTTAAAAAATTTTAAAAAGTTCACTAAATTTTATAATAAAGAAGAAAACAACAACAATTCAATTTCAGCAAACTTTGGGGAAATGATAAAAGGGGAAAAAACCCGAATCAGCTGTATGGAGATGCAGCACTGGTGAATCAGCATTTTGGAGATGCCCGCACGGTGAATCACAGTATGGAATCAGCACGGGGGAATCAGCAGTATGGGATGCCCGCACTGGTGAATCAGCTGTAAAGGAGAGCCCGCAAATGGTGAAGCTTTGTTGAATTTAGGGAGTATGGGATGCAGCACGGGTGAATCAGCAGTTTTGGTGATCAGCACTGGGGAATCAGCAGTATGGTTTATGCAGCACTGGGGGAATAGCAGAAAGGTGATGCAGCACAAGAATCAGCCGTATGGCGAGCAGCACTGATGAATTTAGCAGTATGGTGATGCAGCACGGGTGAATCACAGAAAGGGGATGCAGCACGGGTGAAGCCTTTTTTAATCACAGTTTTGGGGAAGCAGCACTGAGAATCAGCAGTAATTTGGGGATGCCCCGCACGAAGAAACAGCAGTAAAGGGGATTCAGCACTGGGAAAACACAGTATGGAGATGCAGAACTTCACTGGTTTAAACCTGTTGAATCAGCAGTAAGGTGATGCAGCGCGGGGGAAGCTCGTTGAATCAGCAGTAAGGTGAAGCAGCATCAGTGAAGCTTTTTTGAATTTGCCGTATGGTATTTCAGCTCAGTGAAAAACCCTGTTTTTAAACAGAAATATGGGGGAAGCACGCTGGTGAAGGTTTTTTTGAATCAAACAATAAAGGCGATGCAGCACTAAGGGAAACAAAAGTATCGCGATGCAACACTGGTATATCAGCAGTATGGGGGATGCAGCACTAGTGAATCAACAGTCGGCGATGCAACACCGATGAAGCCTTTTTTGAAACACAGTATGGCGATGCAGCACTGGTGAAAAAAACATAAGGCGATGCCGCACGGTGAAAACAGCATTAAAGGTGATTCCGACAATGGTGAAAGCTTTGGCTGCATGCTGGGGTTTCCATGCTTTTCTTTTCCAGAACCCCAAAAAACTACCCAAGGTCCCATCTATCTACTATCTATCTAACTATCTGTTCCCCCTAGGGCTGACGAAACCCTGGGGGCCCCCCTCAAAAAACTCAGCAAAACCCTTTTTCCCCCCAAATTTTCTCTCTGTTTCTGCCTTTTTTCCCGGGTTTTTTTTTAGTTCTAGGGCCCGTCCATTCACTGATGTTAAACCTCCCACTTTTCCCCTTTGGGCTGCCTCTTCCCTTTTTCCCCCCTTGGACAGTGGCCCTTTCAAAACTTTTTGTAATTTTCCCGGGAAACTTGGACATGCCCATAAACCCCTTAATTTACGCTTTTTCACGATCGTTTTGAAGGTTCTCATAGGGGGTTTTTAAAGGTTTTTCGGATTCTGTTATGCACCTTTCGGTTGCTTATGTGGTCCTTTGTAGGAGATGCCAAGGAGTCTCCGAAAGCTTTTCATTTTCCACTGCCGTACTCTCCCTCCAAATCTGCAAATCAGGGGCCATGATTCACAGGCATACAGAAATATGGAAAAGACAAGGGGGCGCATTAAATCCCGATCTTGGAGATAATTTAGATATTTTATCTCCCCCAGATGGTGGTTTTTGTTTTGACAAAGCTGTTATTGTCTGTGCAGTCCTGCAAACTACTTCTTTGGGTTGGATCCCTGGTTTGGGTACAATGGGTCCCAGTACTTGAAGCTTTGAACCCGTTTCTAGCTTCTGGTCATTTAAACCCCGATATCATGGGTAATCCGTTGGGGTTTTTTAGTCCCTCATTTGGGCTTTTCCCCACTGATTTCCATGCCGTAAAGTTTTGGAGGCCTTACCAAGTGTTCTTTAGGCTGGGGAAGCTCTTTTTTTTTGATCCTGCTTTCCCCTCAAAGTCATCTGCGAAAACGGAGGTTTGGATCGTTCTGCCACCAAAAGGGTGACTGATCCTTCCCTGATGTTTTCCCGGGCATCAGCCATGGGTTCTCTCAAGGGAAAATGTTTTTAAAATGGTGGGAAAAGTAAACAGCCCTTCCTTTCCCCCAACTGTTGTTCGAAACCATT
The DNA here is from genome assembly GCA_028751875.1 of Rapana venosa. Classification (NCBI taxonomy): domain Eukaryota; kingdom Metazoa; phylum Mollusca; class Gastropoda; order Neogastropoda; family Muricidae; genus Rapana; species Rapana venosa. The sequence continues at coordinate 62,004,788 of CM054149.1, read as the reverse complement.
CTCCAATGTTGTTGTTTGGATTTCACTGCCCCCTGGGTGGGCCCGCTGTAAAAAGCTGTTTTATTTACTCTGATCCGGGTTTTCATTGATGCTTTTCAAGGGTTTAAGGGTTTCCCACAAAGCGCAAAAGCCACAAAACCCCGTCAAAAACCTTTTTAAAATCGTAAATAAATGGTAAAAGGGGCTTGTTGATGTTGAAGGGACCGCCCCCACCTATATTTCCCAGGTTGAATAAACTGTTCTGTTGTGGGGTGCGCCCCTCTGAAAAACCCGCTTGGTTTTCCCCAGCAATTTATGGTTTTCTGCTTGTGGGTTCCCGTCCCATTCAATATTAAACTGCACATGAAACCCTTTCTTGGGGGACATAAGAGGCGATTGTGCGGGAATTAAGGCAAATTTTTGTTTGATTTTTCCTTTTTTGGGGGGGGTGATGAGACGACTGCGTCCATGGGGTTGGCCCTTTTCCCCGTCTCCAGATCTTTTTTGCAGATTCTTATAGGGGCCCCTGATCATGGCTTTCCCCCCCAAACTTGGGCCAACTTTACGGAATTTTGTTTACCCCTGCTGACCCCCTTCCCCTTTTTTTAGCGAAAACCCCGACTGCTGTTTCCACTTCTTTTTGGAAGGAAAGGTTTACTTTTCTTGTCTTTGCTTTCGGGGCCCTTTTAAAGGGCTTCTGGATCTCCTTGGTTCTTTTTATACAGGGCGGAGCAAAGGGGATTTTTTTTTGTTTTTTTCCCTTTTGTTTTAAGAATATCCTGGTCGTCAGTGAGACACTTCCCCCTTTTTTTTCTTGGGTTGTTAAACCTTTTCTCTGTTTTTGTCTAGTCCCGGTCCTTTCACCACTGATATGCCTTTTTTGCTATTGCCTTTTTTTTTGATGTTCTCTTTCAATGTCTTTTCACTGTTCACCCACCATTTTTCCCTTTTTTCTCCGTCTTTGGGCTTCCTGTTCTTTTTTGACTGCCCTATATTGTTCGCTCTTTTTTTTGTTTTTAATTTTTTTTTTTCCCTTTAAACCCTACGCTTGTCGCCTGTTGTAGGATGTTAGGGGTGACCCAATGGTTTTTTTTGACTGGGCGGGGGTTTTCCAAAAGCTCGTTTGCTGTTTCAGTCCCCGCTGTATTGGGAAACCCATTCGTCATGTTTCTATGTCCCGAGTCTAAAACGTGATGCTGCAAAATTTCCCCCCAAACCTTGCCCTTTAAAAAAATTTTTTAATACCTCTGGGGCCTTCAGCTTCTCGAGGGCAAAAATTTTATCCTGATTTGTTTTCCCCTTTTGGATTTTCTTTAGACGTAGTCGGAAAGTCATCACACAAGATCATGATCACCCCCTTTCCTTTCTCCTAAAACTTTTTTTTCTTCCATTTATAACCTAACCCCGAAACCCCTTTTTCCCCTTTTCAACCTTTACTTTTTATTTTTTTTCTTTTCCCATTTCCCATTCCTTTTCCTTTTTCCTTTTTTTTCCCTTTCCAATTTTATTCCCTACTTATTAATTTCTTTCAAAATCCAATTTTCAACCCCTTTCTTTATTTTTTAATTCTTGTTTCCCCAAAACCCCCTACCCCATTTTTCCTTCTTTTTTCTTTTCCTTTTTTTCTTCCCACTTTCCCTTCACAACCAATGTCCCTTTCTTTTTTTTATTAAACCTCTTTACCTTTTTAATTTTAAAATCTCTACCTTCCTTTTTCTCTATTATTTTAAATCCTTACTTTTTATTTACAGGGGTTTTTTTTTCTCCTTTCTCTACACGGGTACATCTCCTTCTCCGAAATCCCCCCGTTTAACCTTTTTTTCCCCTTCCCCTGCCAAAATTATAAACCCCAAACCCGACTTAAAACTCCCCCTTTGATTTTCCCGCACACCTTTTCTTCCCGAATTTTTCCTTTAAAAATTTGGTCGTGCCCCGGGGTTAAACCAAAAACCGCCCCTTCCCTTTCCATAGAACAGTGTTGGTTGCTACTTTATGTCCACAAAAACGGGGGGCCCAAACACCACTTTGGAATGGTTTTAAGGAAACTAAAAGCTCCCGGTTTTATTTTTTGGGTTTTTACAATTTTAAAGTCCCCGTTTTTTCATTTCCCTCCTTGGGTTTTTCCAAATCGGTTTAAAAACCTTGGGGAAAAACCGACCCCGGAAAAACCCACGGAAATTTATTTTAAGGGGAAACCGTAAAAATGAAAAGGGTGGGGGTTTTTTTTTTTACAAAAAGCCCGGAACACCCGTCTAACCAAGGAAAAATTTTATTGGGCCCTGGAACCCCACCAAAGACATGTAAAAACCCAACCAAAAAATTTGAATAAAAAGGGAATGGGTCCCCATTTTGGAAATTTTTGGGAAAAAAAAAACCAGATTTACCACAAGGCCCAAAAACCCAAAGGCCCTTTTTCCTGGGCCTTGAAAAATTTCGTTGGTTTTTTGGACAAAACCCCTTCATTTCCAAATTTTTTCAAGCGGAACAAAGAGAGAGAGTGGGGAGAAAAATATTTTGGAAAAATTCTGGAAAATAAGTTGAATGTTGATGCAAACCGTTTTCATAAGTAAAAAATGTAACT
>CM054149.1:61976161-61991161 GCA_028751875.1 Rapana venosa | reverse complement strand
CCCAGCGGAGATTACGATTTAGGGACTGAGAGAGGTGTCGTAGTGCCTAATGGATTTGGTGGTCTAGAGGTAACGCCCTGTCTAGAAAGCGAAAAGTCCGGGTCGGAAGTGTGCGAAAGGTTTTGTACCCCGTTTGCACCCGAAACTTTTTCCCCCATCCATTAGACCATGAGTGGTGGTCTGGGCGCTAGTCTTTCGGATGAGACATAAACCGAGGTCCCGTGTGTTACACATAATTATTTAAGCGCACGTAAAAGAAACCCCCGGCAGCAAGAGAGTTGTCCCTGGCAAAATTATTTAGAAAAAAGCCACTCGATAGGAAACAAATACAGTTGCAGACAGGAAAAAGAAAAAAAATGGGTGGCGCTGCTCTTGTGGCGACGCGCTCTCCCCGGAGAGCAGCCCGAATTTCATGGAGAGAAATCTGCCGTGACTTTAAGTGGTATGAAATGAAATGAAAATGAAATGACATTTCCAAAAGTTGGGGGGGGGGGGGGGGGGGGGGATGAAGTAACGGACAGGGCCCCCAGCATCCTCACCAGGGAAGGCTCTTAAAATAAATAATGTTTTGTCAGTGGGTTGGGGTGGGGGGAAATGGAAATCATTTTGTGGCGCTTTTTTTTTGCCTATGCCCTAAGAATAAAATCGTTTTTATTTTTCCGTGTATTTGTTTATTTCAGCTACGACTTCTGTGCAGAGAATGTGCACCGTCTTTATCATTTAGCCATCTTCAATCACAAACGTTCGTTTTTTATTCGTTGTTTGTTTACACCCCCACGACCCTAAAGGTCACTTCAGAGCATTCCCCCCTGTGGCAAGCCGGGGCCCTGACATATAAATAGCATCCCCATCTTCTGGAAACTCTGTGCCAAAATTCCTCTTTTCTATCCCTCTCTTTGATTCACCTTTTGGTTTTTTTTTCCTTGACCTCCTTCTGTCTATTTGCTGCCTTCTTGGTCTATTCTCCGCCTCTTTTTTTCCCCCAGAAAGACTTGGCATATAACAATTCCTCCCAAAACCGAAGCGACCGGATACGCTGGGCCTGATTTGCCGGGTGTTTAACGGCAGCGCATCGTAGTTTGGGCTCATATAAACAGACAATAAAATTGCTGTCTGAGCGTACTACACACACACACACAACACACACGTACGTAGGTGCGTACGTACGTAGGTACGTACGTACGTAAAGTATACGGGACGTAAGTATGTATGTATGTAGTAGTATGTAAATTATGTATAGTATGTAAAGTATGTATATGTATGTAGTATTAAAGAAAACCGTATACAGTAGGCCCATTAAGAAACGAAAATACACCAGGGGAAAAACTTATGACCTAACCTACCCCCTCCCCCCCCCCCCCCCCCCCCCAAATAATAATCATAATTAAAAAAAGAAAATAATAATGCCAACGGAGAAAACACCATCTAAAAATTTTATTTGTTTTGAAAGCAGTATGTAGATTATGATTTGACGCATGGCAGAAGTTTATGAATACATTAGTCAAATCACGACTTAACTATTTGAATGTCCAACATTTATGCAATCTACATTACAGTCATGGCAATGCGTAAGATAACACACACAACAACACACACACCAACACACACAAACCAGCAGCATGAACATCAATACTGTTAAAACCGATTTTTTTGGGTTCAATCTAAATTTCTAGACTTGTGAAACGTCATGCATTAGAAATTTGTCTGGAACTGCTTGCTTCCAGTCAAGAAAACTAAGCTTTTATCCCAAAACAGGGCAGCTGCAAAACACTACATTTTTCCTCTCTTTGAAGGCATCCTCCTGGCTTGACCCCGTTAAAGTTCATTCAGTCTATCAAGAATGCTGCCATTTTGGAAATCGAGAAATTCGGGTTTTAATAAACTTCCAAATTTCCCGTCAGAAACAGCTTATTTTCTTCTTTATCATCGTCGAACGCCCCAACAGCAGCTATTGTATTTCATATGAGAAAAAATACGTCGCGTTGCCGTTTAGGCGACTGACAAGCAGCCCCGCGTATCCGACTTTGGCATGGGAGAGCATGTTATCATTGAATACTTTTCCGATGCCAAAAAAGGCAGAGGAATGGACCAAGACGGCAGAAAATAGAAAATAGACAGAAAATACCAAAGCAGAAATAGACAAGAAGGGACAAGAAAAAAAAAGGAAAAAGGGCCGAAACAAAGAGAGGGAAAAAAAGAGGGGAATTCCTGCACGGGATCTCCACAATGTGGGGAATGCTATTTTTATGTTCTGCACTACAGTGGTCCTGAAAATAAAATTTTTCTGTTCTTTACCTCCGTCCTCCGGAAATAATGGTTCCTGATTTTCTTTCTGTGATTATCGTTCTTGCCTTTTGTTAATGATATGACTGTTACAAATCGTCCTAATTCCCATGTTTAGCACGCACGCATGCGCGCGCACACGCACACGCACACTACACACACACACCACGCGCGCGTGCACACAACACAAAACACAAAACCTCACACACCACAACCAAGTCCTTCACTAAAACTTAAACGAGGCCCTATGTGCGAACGCTCGCAGAACATCTTGAGCACATTAAATCCATCCGCTTTAACAAAAGAGTAACCTTTGTGTGCCTGCGAACAGACGAAAAATTAACAAAACCGCATCCACATGGGAACATGAGTGTTTTAATCCATTATCCCGATATAAAAGAATGATGAATAAAAATAAAACACATACGCACTTACACAGAGAGAGAGAGAGAGAGAGAGAGAAGAGAGAGAGAGAGAGAGAGAGAGAGAGAGAGAAGAGCGGGGAGGGGGGGGGGGGCATGATGATAATGCATGATGATCAATGACAATGGGGAATGACGTAATGATGCTGCGTGGAAGTGCATATGCTTTTAGACTACTTGACAGGTTGTACTCTAAAGCTTACAAACATAATATATCCCGGCGTCAACCGGCCCGAGAGATACAGACACCTGCCAGTGCTGGTCAGGTAATTTGAGCAACACTCTCAAAATCGCAAACCGTTAAGTGGGGGGTGAGAGAGAAGCAGAGACAGAGACAGACAGACAGAGAAACAGAGGCAAACAGACAGACGGACACACACATAGAAACAGAGAGAGACAGAAAAAGAGAGACACTCACACACACACTCACCCCTACACTCTCTCTCTCTCTCTCTCTCTTTTCCTCCCCTCTCTCTCTCTCTCCCACACACACAAAACACAACACACTCACTCACTCACTAAAGGGCAGGTATCACAAGAATCAAAGTTTACCCCATTTTGCTGTGTGCCAAAGATGAATGGTGTTTTTGTTAGGACAAATACTGCGGGGCTATGGGGTTTGCTTTTCCCACTCCACACAACAAAACAGAGGCCTGTAGAAGGTGAATGGTGGAAAGTGATTGAATGCCTCCTCTCTGTCTCTGTGCCCTCTGTGTCTGTCTGTCTGTCTGTCTGACTGTCTGCTCTTCCTTATCCTCGATATAAAAAGATGAAATGAAATTGTGTGGTGTGTGTGGTGTGTGTGTGTGTGTTTTGGTGTGTGTTGTGTGAGTGTGTGTGTTGTTGTGTGTGTAAGAGAGAAAGAGAGAAGAGTTTGTGTGTGTGTGTGTGTTTTGTGTGTATGTTGGTGTGTCTGCGGGCGGGCGTCGTGCTTGCGGCGCGCACAAGGGGTTTTTGTGTGTGGTTGTGTGTGTTGTGTGTTGTGTGGTTTGTGTGTGGGGTGTTAGTGGTGTGGGGTTTATGCTGGTATGGGTGGTGTGTGGAGGGGTGTGTTTCTCCCCTCTCTTCTCTCTCTTCTCTTTCCGCCTCCTCTTCTCGTCCGCTCTCTCTCTCATCTCTCCTCTCACCTCTTCTCACCTCTCTCCTCTCTCTCTCTTTCTTTCTTCTTCGTTTCTCTTTCTAATTGAAGGGCACCCTGCGTGGAGGAGACACCATGGTTAGGGAACTGTTAGTCTTGATGTGTTTCTTCTTCATGGTGCTGGCTCAGCGGGTTGCCTGCTTGTTGTCCCTTGTCTGGTGGTACCTGGCGAAAGTAAGGGTCGTGCTTTGGTAACATGCGGTCCTTGATCGTCATCATGGTTAGGTGCCCTACAAAATTTCAGGCCCCGGGTGCAGCCTACCCCAAGTTCAGCGTGTTTGTGCTTCTGAATAAGGTAGGAAGAAAGGGAAGCAGCGCCGACCTTGCTTGCGTGGTGGTTTTGGCTGATGTTTGGGAGAGACTTCTCTCAGCGTCCCTCACCCTCCTGCCCCGCCTACGGTTCCCCTTACACCGAAAGATTGCCAATCATTTCATTAGTTGACTTCTCTCTCTCTTTCTCTCTCTCTCCTTCTTTCCTCTCTCCTCTCTCTCTCTCTCTCTCTCACTCTCTCTTCTCCTCTCTCTTCTTCTCTGTTTCTCTATCTCTGCCCTTCTGTCTGTCTGTCTCTCTCCTCTCTCTGTGTTTCTCTGTCTCTTCTGTCTGTCAGTCTCTGTCCTGTCTCTCTCTCTCTCTCTCTCTCATCTCTCTTTTCTCTGTCTTGTCTGCCCTGTCTGTCTCTCCCTCTCTCTCAACATTCCAAAACATGTTTGCATAAAACATTTATGAACGAAGAAAATACCTCAAGTTCAGATGTATTTCAAATTTAAAAGCTTTATACAAAAAACCCTCCCTTCATAGGGGCCCAAGGCCCTATAATGAATAAAACTTTCGCATTCCATCGCATTCACATTCTCTCCCCTCTCTCTCTCCCCTCCTCTCTCTTCTCTCTCTTCTCTCTCTCCTCTCTCTCTCTCTCCATCTCTCTCTCGATCCCCTCATCTCTCTCTCTCTCCTCCCCTCTCTCCTCTCTCCTCTCCCTCTCTCCCTCTCTCTCTCTCTCACTCCTCCTCTCTCTCTCTCTCTCTCACTCTCCTCTCTCCTCTCTCATCTCTGAAAAAGTATGCACAGGCTTATTCTGTTACCCTTGAAAAATAAAGATTTATTCAAATAAAGATTCATAGGGTGTATGTATGTGTGTTGTTGTTGTTGTCTTCAATTTAACGTCTGTTCACTCTAAGTGATATTAGACGAGGGAAATAGAAAGTGTAGTGGAAGTTAAAGAAGGAGAAGAAGGAGGGAAAGGAGAAAATGTTAAGAAATAGCATTGTTGGGTTTGTTTTTTTTTTGGGAAAACACACACACAAAAAACTAAACACCCCCCCCCCCCCCCCCATCCCCCAACCACCAAGAAAGTAATGATAATACTTTTAAACAGGAGCAAAATGTAAACTCAACAATGTGGAAATGTTTGTGTGTGTGATGAGTAAAATGTGTGTATGTGTGATATATTGTGAGTGTGTGTATGTGTGAGTGAGTGAATGTGTGCTGTGAGTGAGTGATGGTGTGCGGTGAGTAAGTTGAGTGAATTGTGTGGGTGTGAGTGAGTGAGTGAGTGAGTGTGTGTTGTGTGTTGTTGTTGACTTCAATTTTACGTCTGTTCACTTTTAGTGATAAAAGAACGCTCCCCCCCCTCCCCCCCCCCCCCCCAAAAAAAAAAAAAAAAACCACAAAAAAACAACCGGTAGATGTGGATGTGTTGTTTTAAACAAAAATCTAGAAAAGAACTTGGCAATGCAACCGGGAATTTTTAAAAAAAAAAATACACATACACAATAACAACAAACAAAAACAAGTCTTTAAAACGTTAATGTAACTATAACAAATGTCCTATGGGACTGTGACAAAGCCCTTTTCACAATTTCAAATGCCATTTTAGATTACTAATATTGCTAGTGAGGGAGTTTCAGAAAAATGGGGCATGAAAGGTTTTTAAACACTCTGGCAGTCAAAAAGTATATGAGTATTAGTGATATTCTCACCACACAGGCATTTACCATTTTTGCTGAATTTGGGTTATCAATGCATTTAGTTTTCATTCTATAGAATAAAGTATTAATTCTCCTTGACGTAAAAAACACTTGAAACTAACTTCTGAATGGTTCCCCACTGTTAAAATTATCGGTATTGATTGCAGTTCTAGTTAAAAGTCTCTTATTTTGCTGATTACTTTCAGTGCCCTTTTCTCCATGATTTTGTTCTAGTAAGCTATACCCTTCTTGTAAGGTTTAAAAAACACATGCAATTCTATTGCAATCCCGTCCATGTTTTGCACCCTTTTGGCAGCTCTATCCGCCCACTCATTTGGAAAGAACCCAGTGTGTGAAGGCACCCAACAAAAATTTCACACATATGCCCTTTAAGGTTAAGAGATGTTATTACATGCTTAATCTCAAATATGTTTTTCGAAGTTTCTGTAACATGGGATTTTAAAGCATACAATGCCGATTTAGAACAACGCAAAGAAGAATTTGAAATAACACAATGGCAAATCAAAAATATAAGTAAGACCCATTATTTTTGCTACAAGTTCTGCTGAAATATCGAGTGATGTTTACCAACATAATGATTTTTAAATTTTTTTTAAAATGCTGGTATAACAAAAGCAGAACCTGTTTCTTGATATCTAGACGTGACCGTCTGTATAAATTTGTAAATGGTCAAAATATTTATAGATGGATGGGGGATCGGACATCACAACCATTAATTCTGGTTGTCATTCTTTGTTTTCATTAGACACCTCAAATATCAAAGTGGCTTTAATTCATCTCCCATAAATGGGCAAGGGTAAGATTGCTTCTTGTGTGTCAAAGCTGTGTTATTGACTTCAAGTTTTGTACCAGATCAGACACATATGTACTGATGGGAAATTAAAAAAGATAAAATATTTCGCTCTTTGGGAAAAATTAAACCTAAATTTTACTTCTATTTCTTCTGAAATAAAAGTTTTCTGCGTTTTGTTTCAAAAGCAAATATTAGCACAGCCAGTTGACGGTAATCATCTAAAGGCAACAAGCCGACTTCGTTATATGTTCCCAGGCTGAGGCGTGTAAGGCACACCAAGAGCCACCTGTAGCTTTGCAGTCTAACTTTGCAACTTTTTAAGTAAATACTTAGGCGCACTGAAAAAGACCTCTTGACCATACGAAATTTTGAACGAATAAGGGATGTAGCTAAAAAATTTCATATTTAATGTGCCCTGGCCCCCAGAACTGTTTTACTTACCACTTCAAAAAGTTTAAGCCTTCTTTGCTTTATTTAAAATTTCTTTTCGATATGTGCATTCCAAGTTAGCTTAGAAGTGAGAATAACACCCAAGAACTTTACGGTGTCTTTATACTTCCAATCATGTTGGTCCCAATTCTAAATGCTGGTAGGTCATCGGGATTACTCCATTGTTAAAAAGCACAGTGTAACGTTTTTCTGTGGATAAAGTAAATCCATTTTCGAGCATATAATTATCGATTTATTAAGCGGTTCTGTATACCTTTTAATGTATTTTAAAACGCCTTTTTGGTGTGTTTCGTTTCATAGAAACATTCATCCACATACAAATATCATCTGCATATTGTACTAAGACTATTTCCTTCGACAATTTTCATAGGAAGATCATGCAGCAAAATATTAAATAAGAGAGGCAAATATTACAGAACCTTGGGGAAGTCCCATATGAAGAATCTAAAACTAGAATATGATTTAGCTACCTAAACCTGATACTTCTTTTAGTCAAAAAACTTTAATATAATTATAAAAAGCCCAGAAAAACCCAGATCCTTTAGTTTACACAGCAACTAGCATGCCAAATTTGGGACCCAAAAACCTCTTTTTATATCAAACAATGTTTGCAAGAACTTTCCCTTTCTTTTTGCAAACTGAATTTTATATGCGTAAAAAAAGCTTAACCAAGTTATCTATGGCAGATCTTCTTTTCGAAAACCCGCTTGATTGACCGGATTATTTTAATTTTTATCACAGAAGTACATCACCCCTTAAGAAAAATTCTCTCCATTAGCTTGCCAGTGTGTAGTTAACAAAGAAATGGCCTGTAGCAGTTTTTGTCTGTTCTGGGTTTTCCCTGTTTATGAATGGGAATGACAATAGATTGATTCCAATCCACTGGCATAACACCTTCAACCCAAACCATTTATTGAACAGTTTTAATGCAGTGAAAAAAATAAAGTTTTGCTGGTAGAGTTTTTAGCATGTCATTAGAAACTGCCATCTAAACCGACAGATGTTTTCTTAGTAGAAAGAACAGTAAAGCATCTCTAACTTCATCCACTGAAATTGGGGCATTAATGCATGAAAATGTTTGTCAGAGACTGGGTCATTATACTCTTTTTATTTTCCTCTTCTGTTCTATAGTTCCTACACTTAAGTGACAATCCTTCAAGACGCATCGATTTTGAAAACATATCTGCAAACGCCTCTGCCTTTTCAAATTTGATGGGAATTCTTTGTTTTCCAGTCTCACTGGACAAGTTGGGAAGCTAACGCCTTTTTTCATTTCAGAAATTTTTCCCCCACCTTTTTAAGGTCCTTATGATTTGAAATTTCGGTGGTACAAAAAAGAAAGTCCAAAACTGTCCTTAGCCTGAGCTACAACAAGGTTACAATGAATTTTAGCTTGTTTCTGTTTTACATTATTTTCTGATGTTTTATTTTTTAGAAATAAATTTATACATTGAGTGTTTATTTTAACTGCTTTCCTCACATGCTGGTGTCCACCAGATATTCCCTGATGTTTATTTATTTTTTCCGTATTGATTTTGGGGGTAGATAAAAGTATCAGCAATTAAGAATGGGCTCAAGTAAAACTGGAATAAAAGTGGTCAATGTTGTCAGTGTCAAAGCTGTCAGTGTTGTAAACTGCAAGGATGTCTTCAAACTTCTGCCAAAACACTTTTTTTTAGTAAATTTGAGGGTTTTGTCTTTCTGAGTTCACAGAAAGTTGTTGTTCCACAAAAAGTTGTGATAATAGGCAGGTGGTCACTGCCAAGGGTCCCTTAATATTTGACCACTCACACTCTGGAGCTAAAAGCAGGAGACACAAATGACAGATCAAAAGGCTGATGCTTTGTGACTAGCAATGTCTGGGGTTCTTGTGACACGCCCATCATTTAGCAAGCATAGACAGGATCAACTATGTTTTCTACAATCGATTATAGAAATTTTTCAAAATTTTTTAAACCCAGAAGGGAGCATGTGCATTAAAACTCCTGCAATGAACCACTTTTCATTATCTTTAAGATTGTTATCCACTCAGTATTCAGATCATTTGGTCCCTTGGCAGATATACAGACACAGTATTTATTATTAAAATTCTTTCCAAAACTTACTCGTGCACACATGAATGTATATCTGGGGTCAGGTTAGGCACTGGGAAGGACAAAATGCAGTAATCCACCCCTTCCTGAATGTATATGGCTGCACGATTTTTGTTACAGCACGACTTGCTGATAGACAGGTGGATAATAGTAAACCAGGCAGCTTGGGCAGCTTACTTTTATTTTACTTTAAGTGATTGTAACATCACTACTTGAAAAATGAATTTTCAGCAAGATGCTGTATTAAATATGGCAGATTAGTGGAAATAGATCTAGCATACCACTGCATCATGGAAAACGCGCTTGTTTTTTAGAAGGCATAGTAATCGTACAACGTTAAAAACTTAAAGAGATAATAACAAAACAAACCCAAACAACCAGAAAAAAAATTTTCCAAACAAAAAATAATATAAAAAAAAAAATAATAATAAGCAACCTTAAGTGACTAAAGAATTTTAAACCCAAATCAAGACAAACTACTCATTCAAAAAGTTCAAACTGGACAAGTAAAAACAGATGCTACAGATGTGAGCAAAACGGAATAATACCCTAGCTAGTGCACGCAAGTTACTACCTTTTAAAATTACCAGTCAGTGTTTCTTAACACATTAAAATGATTAGTCTAGGGTTTCTCCACCATGGGTACTGGCAGTCCTGGAAAAAGAAAAGGGCCCCTGGCTAGATCTGTACACTGGTTGCTGAACGTAGGGCGTAAAGGGAAAAGTTACAGGGTACCCTGGCGTGAATTGTTGTAGATTCCAGCGTCTAGGTTTCCTCTTCTGCTTTTCCCAGAGCAATTCGTGCACATGTCGGGCCGATGTTTCCCGGGCCCGGACACGTACCCCTGGGCATTAGGGTGCAGCTGGTCTCTGAAATTACTATAAAAGGGGTGCCAGGTTTTCGGTGAGATGAAAGAGAACATTTTTCTGTTCAAAACAATTAGAACATGTTATAGCATTGAATACATCCTTTTCCTCTGCAGATCAGCATTTCCTGGTAAAGGAGCAATTTGCTAAATTACGACTTTTAGCACTGGGGGAAAAAAGCAATAACATTTTTCACATTCTGAACCATGTTCTTGCTGGCTTCCTGTGGGTCTGTGTCTTTTAGATCATTTATCCCCCAATGGATAAAAGACACATTGTGTGTGGGGTTGTTTGGGGTGTGTGTGTGTGTGTGTGTAGTGTAGTGTATGGTGTTGTGGTGTGTGTTTTTGGTGGGTTGGGTTGTTGTAGCCTAGTGGTGGTATGTGCGTGCGCGCGTGCGTGTGTGTGTGTGTGTGTGTGTGTGTGTGTTTGATGTGATGTGATGTGTTGTGGTGTGTGAAGACCACAGTTATGTGTATAGATGTCAAATTTGCAGAATCGAAAACCTTGCCATCATCGACAAAATGTCAGGTTTAATTTTGTCCAAATAGTTGTTAAAGCATGCAACATTAAATTGTTGAGTACACGTAGAAACGGAAAGATAACTGTTTTGTTTTCTGTTCTTCTCTGTCTTCAAACGGCTCAGAAAGCGAATATTGTTATCTGTCATATGAACGAAAAAATGCGTTGCGCTGCCGTTAAGCGCCTGACAGGTCAGGCCCGGAGCGTACGACTTGGGCATGGAAGAGATTTGTCATCTTGTATGCCTTTCCAGAGAACAACAAAACAAAACAGGAGAATGGACCAAGACTGCAAAAACTAGATAAGAAGGGGGGGGGGGGGGGTGATAGGCAGAGCAAGAAACCAAAGCAGAAACAAAGAGAGGGACAGAGCAGAGGGAATTCCTGGCACAGAATTTCCGGAAGGAGAAGGGTGCTATTTTAAACTGACAGGCCCTCCCCCGTATTTTCGCGGGGTAGGAGGGGGGGGGGGGGGGGGGGGGGGGGGGGGGTCCGGGAGGGGGGGGGGGGAGGGAGGAGGGAGGGAGGTTTCTTTCAAATAGGTCGATTTTGAATGCAGCTGACTGACTTCCAAATTGAACAAACAGTTATCGTCAAGTGTTTATCAGTGTTTGATATGTTATTGATTTATTTATTCTTTTATATCGAGGATAATGGAACGAGCACTCATATGCTTTTTTACATCCCAATTCAATATGTATGCAGTTATTTTAAATTTTGTCATCTGTTCCCACCGGCACACAATGGCCTACTCTTTCAAAAAACGGAACAGGATTTAACGTGTGCGCAAGATGTTCTGTGTGCGTTCGCACACGGGGCCTCGGTTTATAGTCTCATCCGAATGACTTTTGGGGAGAGTGGAGTCTGCCCTGATCTTAACTCCAGGGCAAAAAAATCCCCTTGAACGAGATTCGAACCCGGTCGTCGGATTGCGAGCGGGGATAACTAACCCTCTAACCCCTCCCATAGACAAAATAACACGTCAAGGACATCTGGATGGCCAAACTGTCCTACAGAAACAGTGCAGGAGGAAGAAAGAAAAAAAAAAAAAGGGGGTTTATTTTAAAAATTCTTTTAAAAAGAAATGCTTCGCCCTCCACCATTTTTCCAAAAACCTGCAAAGTCCACAGAAAGACTTTGCCTTTGGGCCCGAAAGAAAAAAAAAAAAAAAATTTTAAAAAATTTTTTTAAAAAAAAAAATTTTTTTTTTTTTTTTAAAAAAAAAACTTTTTTTAAAAAAAAACCCCCCAAAAAGGTAATTTTAAAAAAAAAAAAAAAAAACCCCCCCAAAAAAAAAACCCCCAAAAAAAAAAAAAAACCCAAAAAACTAAAAAAAAAACAAACACACAACCCCAAAAGGGTACCCTTTTCCGCCTTCGGATAGTGTCAAAACACGACATCTCTCTGCACGTGGGTTGGGAGGGTGGGGGTGTTCTCATCCGTTCCTACCAGCACATAATGGCCTACTCTTCCCAAAGGCGGGGCGGGGGCTTATCAGAGCTTCGGTTGATAATCTCACCTCGAAGGACTTTGACATTCAGTTCGATTTTTTCTATAGTCAAACTGGGATGGAAGGGCAAGGCTGGGAATTGAACCCCAAACCTCATGGTTTATTTGTTGGGCAGACGAACGTCTTAACCGTCCTGCCACCCTCCCTTCCTTCTTGTACCGTATTTTCGAGTTAGATCGATGATGAAGGCACTGTTTTGAACATTGTCTTATTCCTTGTCAAACGCTCAAACAGCAACTACTTGTCTGTCATGAGAGCGAAAATGCGTTTTGCTGCCGTTAAGCGCCTGACAAGTCAGGCCCAGCGCATCCTACTTCGGCGTAGTAGAGAATTGTTATCTTTTAAGTCTTTCTGGGGGAAAAAGGCAGGGGAATGAACCAAGAAGGTAAAAAAAAAAAAAAAGACAAGAAGGAAATGACATGAAGAAAAGGAACAAGGCAGAAACAAAGAGAGGGATAGAAAAGAGGGACTTTCTAGCACAGAATTTCCAGAAGGGAGGGGGATGCTATTTATACTGACAGGCCTCCAGGCACCTTGTGAACATGGACAGGCCATTTGGAGGCCAGCCACTGCTGATGGAAGGAGGCAGGGTAGTCTGAGGCTGTGTGCTTGTGTGTTCTCCACTTCTGCCACTGGTCCTATCAGCTTACGAAAATATTGAAAGAGGCAGAGCTCTATTGATCTGTTACACCCACCCGCCGCCACTCTCTGCCTTGGCCGTTTGTGCAGAAACTGTGTTCAAGAGAGAAGCGGAAATATCACGTGCTGTGTTTCACAGTCTTTGTTTTCTGTCTGCCTCCCTTTAAGAAAAAAAAAAAGTGTGCTTCTAATTTCTCCTGTGCCTCAAATTTTTCCCGATCCGGTGTGTCAATTTTTTTCCGGTCCAGTGTATCATTTTTTTCCCCCGGCATCAAATTTCGAGATAATTAGTTTGGTGCAAATATTTTGCAATCCAGCTTGAGGGAGAAGGTAGCGTTGTGTTACCAGTGAGCAGTGTTATCTTTTAGCATCAGATCACATCATCGTTATTATATTATCGGTTTTCCTTTTCGTTTTTTCTTTTTCCTTTAAACATATTTTTTATCATTCGTTCCTACCGCTACGAAATGGCCTACTATTCCCAAAAGGCGGAACAGGTTTTTAACGTGTGCGCAAGATGTTCTTCGTGCATTCGCACACGACCTCGGTTTATCAACCACCTTTCTCCAGTCCTTTCGTCTCTCAGCCGCTCTCAGGGTGTCTCTCAGCTCCATGTCTGTCCACTCTCGAATGTTGTTCTCCGATCTCTTCCTTTGTCTGCCTCTTCTTCTTCCTCCCATCACTGTGCCTTGTAGGATTGTTTTAGCAAGACCAGATGAGCGTGTGACATGACCAAACCGCTTCAGTTTTCGTTGTCTGACGAGTGTTTGAGGGTCAGTAAAGGGCCCGATTTCATTGCGGATGCGTCTCTTGACTTCTTCATTCGTGATGTGGTCTTTCTGTGAGATGCCTAAATCTCGAAGCACCTCAAATTTTTCAGCTCTTATTCTTTTCTCAAGCCGCTGTGGGGCTCAGATTCCAGCAATAGGAAATTGACATACCAAAAAGCGCATCAGCGATTTTTGGAACTGAGGGGATTTTTTTTGTTGCTCCAATGGGGTTGAGGGTTTGGGCCTTGCCTCTGTGGTCTGGGCAAGTCTTGACATAAATTTTTGGGTTTTGATCCCTCGTCGTCATAAAAAGTCCCAAATTGGAATCTGAAAAATTTTAAAAGTTTTCTTTTTTTTTATTTTTATTATGATTTCTGTTTGTCATCACGTTTGTTTTTCCCCCCCGCTGATTTCTAAAAAACCCAAAATGTTTGATTTTTCTTCTATCTTTTTTTTAGTTTTCTTGGCTCGTGACCAGCTAATCCCTCAAAATCATCAAAGAAGCGCAAGTTTGTGATTGTTCGCCATCCCAAACTCACTTTCCTTTCATGTTCTTCCTATGCTTCTTCTATTTTTCCCTAAAAAAATAGTTTGAGAAAGGGGAAAAATTTCCGAAAACGGGGCCTCCGTATGTGCTTGCCCCGGCTATCAATCACCAGCGCAAAACTCTAACCCCTTTGCTATCCCCCTCTCCCCCCCCCCCCCCCCCCCAACCCCCCCCCCTCACCCCCCACCCCCACCCCCCAACATCCCCCTTCGAAAAAGGTTTTTCGAACACATCAACCTTTCTTTTGTAAACTTTTCAAAGCATTTTGTTTTTTTTCTTTTCTTCTTTTCTCTTCTTCTTCTTCTTCTTCTTTTTCTTCTTCTTCTTCTCCTCCTCAGTCATCACCAGGGTCCAGGCGGGTTTTGGCTTTAAACGGGAGCTGGATTTTACTGAAGCGGCCAACACTGAATGAGGTGATGAAGCCGGTGATAACTTTAGGGCCCTTTTTGCGGCGGGGGGAATAAACACTAATGAAAGAAGATTATTTATTTTTTATTTATTATTCTTTTTTCCTTTTTATTTCGAGTAAAAATGGAATTAAGCCTCACGTTCTTTTTTTTTTTCATCTGTGTTTAGCATTTTGTCGATTTGTCATCCGCCCCACCCACACAATGCCCACTCTTCCGAAAACGGAAAGGTTTTTTTTTCTGTGGGTGCCCAGTACTGCGGGATGAATAAAAGAGTCGTGGGAAAAGGAAGGAAAAGTGGAAAAAACAAAGCAGGGGGTTATCCAAACGCTGTCCTTAGGGGGGGGGGATAGCCTGGTGGTCAGAGAAGCAAAACTGACTCTGACCCGGGTTCGATCTCGTTTAAAAGGATTTTTCCTCTGGAGTTAACATCATGCCCTTTTCCACCCCCCCAAAATCTTTGGAAAGACTAAAACCGAGGGCCCGGTGAGAACGACCAGAACAATCTTTCTGCGCACACGTTAAAAAACCCTTTTCCGCTTTTCGGAAGAGTAGGCCATTGTGGGTGGGGG
>CM054149.1:61971257-61975661 GCA_028751875.1 Rapana venosa | reverse complement strand
CGTAAAAAAATCATTTGCTACCCTTTTTAGACTACAGGGGGGTTCTATTTGAGCAGGCCCCTCAAATCAAAGTATGCTACCCATACTTCACAAATAAATGAATATCTTTTCTAATATTTCTATTCGCAACTGATTTGTCCTTTTGAGTTAACTCCAGTGGTAGTGAGGACTTGTTATTTGAACATTTCTCCACCACTTTCCCTCTTTAAAAACTTGTGACAACTTCCTCTATTCAGTTCTGCTCATCATTTAACCAACTATAAACTACCTGCAAAAATAGTTGTTCTCAAATCTTTAAACATTCCAAATAAACCAAACGATTAAATGTCAAATACACAAAACCTACACAATCATAAACTTTACCAAACCCAAATAAAAAATACACAACTAGTTCAGAGTGATAACCATCCATGTTATGTGACCAAACATGTCAAACTAAACACCAAAAAACCCATAAACATACCAAATAACCAAAATTATGAAATTCAGATTTTCCCACACAAAACAAAAATGAATCGACAAAATGTCACTTCTGAAAAATTTTTTAACCCATTTCTTTCCTTATTTTGAACTTTGAAAATGGCAATATGAGGACTTGTTATTTAAACATTTTTCTCAAAACCACTAGTTATCCCTCAGGGACATATCAATTTCATTCAATATTTCCACCTGGTATTGGACAACCACAATCAAGAATAAGAATAGAAAAAAATGTACTAGATGATAAATCATGAAGTTTTTTTAACACCTACATCACAGCAGTGTTTATACATTTGACTAGAAGCACCACAATACCCAGTTAAACAAAAAAAATGCCCTTCTGATATTTTTTTTTCTTCAAGATTGCCTTTTTGTTTAGATCAATAAAAAATGTTGATTGCTCTACATCCACTAGCAGTCTGATTCTGGGCTCCCCCTTTTGAAGCCAGGCACAGGAAACATCTTTGGGCTAGAGTGGAAACACTATTAGGGCAAGTTCAGTCTCTGACTCATAGCCAGAACAGCACATCTGTCAGGGTTGCCCTGGCACTGTTCATTGCACTGGTTTGAGGACACAGGTGCAGGCGGTGTTCCTGGTCAGCAGCGGGCTCTGCGCCACCTACCAGTGTGAAGCGTGATGATGTGCCGGCGGGGGCCTCGTCACTTACCCTGGACACTGGGATCTTTTTTGGCTGATTTGGCCCAAGGTGAAGGAGATTTTGTGTTTTCTCCTGCAGCTTCATGGTGGTTATCTTGCTGTCCGCGTAAAGAAACTAGACATATTATATATCAAAAAAAAACTAGAAAGTATAAGCATTAAGATGCATTATTGCATTTTGCACAAAAAATCATTTGGCGCAAACTATTAGCGATTAAAGCCTTCCCGACTAGATACACTTTAACAGCTGCACACTATAACTTTCGGAAATAAAACATTAAAACTTCAACAAAACTAAGTACTTTATGACTATAAAAAGAAGGATATGCACCACAGTTTGTATACATATACATATTATAAACCACAGATGTCCATGAGAGGAGATGTTCATAATTAACCAGTCCTGTGAAAACAGTTTCTGGTCGCTTGCACCCAAGCAACCCTTCTTAAAGCTTTTTCGTCGGGTTCTAAAATATAACGATCTCTAATACTACAAATTATCCATACAAACATCTTCCAATCTTATATTTATTCATAACAAACCCAAAACATAACCATACATTTATATTTTTATGTCTGCATTTGTTAGAATTTAGTTCGACAATTCAAACTTGTTTACAACAAGGAATGGGGGTTAGCTAAACTTTAGGACGGCCCACATTGTTTTACAACTTACGCCTTACAATCTACTACAATTAATATGAGCTGTTTTATTGATCTAATAGAGTTATTACACATGTTCTTCAATCGCACAATAATTATGATTTATTAAAGATTCCTTAAATAAAAATTAGAACTGCTTTTCTAGCAGTTAATATTTGAATACTACAGTACCTATACCAAAGGACGAAAAATATTGATTTACAACAAAATAGAGAACTCTCATTGTGGTTGAAATGAATCGAGTCAAGATCAATACTTCAACAATCATATCCATGAAAATGAGCAAACAATATGCTTAATGAAGTTATTAAATTTTTGATTTTCTTTGCTAGATCAGACCAAGCTCACATTTAAGGAGATAACTGGGGCCCTATTATTGAATGACTAAAAAATTATTTTGACAACATTCAGAATATTGGAAAATAAACTATTTAGATAATATACTAAAATAAAAATATAAATATATCCTAAGCATAATAATGAGTTACATAGAGTTGAGAAAACTGAATAATATTGACCACAAGGCTAGTAATTGGTTTGGGGTGTTTGAATCTAAGTTTAGTGTAGCCGCGTGTCTACCCGCTACACATCCCCCACAAACTCTGTCAGCGTCCTCGCTGACACACAAATAACTATCCGTAAAAATTGGGACTCATTTCTCAAAAATAAAACTACATGCCAACTAAGCAACTGAAATAAGTTCTAACAAAACATGCTCAAAAGATTAGTTCCTGTTCCAATCATAATAATCAAAACTGGGTTTTGGCATCAGCTGTTTTACAACAAGAAAAAAAACAGTGTACACACATTTTTTGCTGTTATGATTTATGTTATTTTAACAATAAATTTATAAAACACAGATTGTGGTACAACATCAAACACTTCAAAACAGAATATCAAAGAAAACACATCTCGCACCTTTATGATTTATGTATTTTAACACTAAAATCATAAAAAAAAGCTTGCGATTTCCTTATTCCTTGGGATAATTCTCTATGGTACTGATGCTGTCTAAAGGGGATCTGTTATATAAACAAAATTCTTCCTAGACTGCTACACGCTTTTGCTCTGACAATAAAGGCATACTGACTACAGAAAGAAATTGTATTTTAACAAACTTCATTCTTAGTCAGGACAAGGTTAGGATTATAACAGACTTCAGATGGATTGCTGTTTGAGCAAAATCCTCTAAGTCAGCTCTTTCCTGTCACCCTACTAAAAACATCCTTACTGATCCCTGATCGTAAAAAAATCAAATTGCTATCCTTTAGACTACAGAGGGTTGCTATTTGAGCAAGGCACCTCAGAATCAAGTATGCTACCCATACTTCACAAATAAATGATATCTTTTTCTAATATTTCTATTTTGCAAAATGATTTGTCCTTTTGAGTTAACTCCAGTGGTAGTGAGGACTTGTTATTTTAACATTTCTCCACCACTTTCCCTCGTTAACTTTGTGACAACTTCCCCTATTCAGTTCTGCCTCATCATTTAACCAACTATAAATAGCTGCATAATAGTTGTTCTCAAATCTTTCAACATTCCAAATAAACCCAAACGATTAAATGTCAAATACACAAAACCTACACAATCATAAACATACCAAAACCCAAATAAAAATAAAAACAACTAGTTCGAAGTGATAACCATCCATGTTATGTGACCAAACATGTCAAACTAAACACCAAAAAACCCATAAACATACCAAATAACCAAAATTATGAAATTCAATTTTCCCACACAAAACAAAAATGAATCGAAACCCAAAAAGTCACTTGAAACAAATTTTTAAACCACTTTCTTTCCTTATTTTGAACTTTGAAAATGGCAATATGAGGAAATTTATTTAAACATATTTCCTCAAAACCATAGTTATCCCTCAGGGACATATCAATTTCATTCAATATTTCCACCTGGTATTGGACAACCACAATCAAGAATAAGAATAGAAAAAAATGTACTGATGAAACAATCTGAAATGTTTTTAACACCTACATCACAGCAGTGTTAAACATTTGACTAGAAGCACCACAATATCATTAAACAAAAAAATGTCTTCTGATTATTTTTTTTTTTTTTCAAGATTGCCTTTTTGTTTAGATCAAAAAAAAAATGTTGATTGCTCTACATACCACTAGCAGTCTGCCCCCCCCCCCCCCCCCCCCCCCCCCCCCCCCCCCCCCCCCCCCCCAAAAAAACCCCCCCCCCAACCCCCCCCCCCCCCCAAAAAACCCCCCCCCCCCCCCAAAAAAAAACCCCCCCCCCCCAAACCCCCCCCCCCCCGCCCCCCCCCCCCCCCACCCCCCCCCCCCCCCCCCCCCCCCCCCCCAAAAACCCCCCCCCCCCCCCCCAAAAAACCCAAAACCCCCCCAACCCCCCCAACCCCCCCCCCCCCCCCCCCCAAAAAACCCCCCCCCCCCCCCCAAAAAAAAACCCCCCCCCCCCCCCCAACCCCCCCCCCAAAACCCCCCTTTTTTAAACCCCCCCCCCCCCCCCCCCCCCCCCCCCCCCCCCCCCCCCCCCCCCCCCCCCCAAAACCCCCCCCCCCCCCCCCCCAAACCCCCCCCACCCCCCCCCCCCCAAAAAAAAAAAAAACCCCCCC
>CM054149.1:61956257-61966257 GCA_028751875.1 Rapana venosa | reverse complement strand
ACACACACACACACACACACACACACACACCACACACATGCAAAGTTTTAAAAATTTTGGGCCAGAAGGGTTTTTGGGGGAGGTTTTTTTTTTTTTTAAAAATTTCTTTTTAGTTTTGGCTGTTGGGCATACATAGTTCGGTTTTAAAGTTAGAAAGATGCTTTGTTAAACAAAAATTTTTTTTTTTTCCAGGAGACACTAAAAAAAACCCCCTCCTTACAATAGATAGATGAAGGGAAGGGGAAATTTAACCCCTTTTTTATGGTTTAAAAAATTGTCTTTTAAACCCCAAAAAAAATAAACCGCACAGTTTTCCCGTAAATTGTTGATGCCATCGGCTTGCACACTGTGTCCTAAAATTACTATCCAAAACATGGACAATTTTAAAAATTTTTTTCTTCTGGGGTTTTCCACGTTTTTGTTTTGCCCAAGGAGGTTACCCAAACTGAGGCGTCAGAAGCTTATAGGGAAAGATTTCATTGGGTCCCAATGTCTAATCTGACTGTTTGAGA
Source organism: Rapana venosa (assembly GCA_028751875.1). Lineage (NCBI taxonomy): Eukaryota > Metazoa > Mollusca > Gastropoda > Neogastropoda > Muricidae > Rapana > Rapana venosa. The sequence goes on along the minus strand of CM054149.1, from coordinate 61,965,745 downwards.
AAACAGAACTATCCCAATTTACATAACCTTAAAGGGGAAAAAAGGGGGTCAAAAGAAGTAAAAATTTTTTTTTTACAAGGGTTATGTTTAAAGGATTTTTACCTTATAATTTAAAGAGTATCGCTTGTAAAACCCCCCCAAAATCCAAAGATTACTTTTTTAATTTTTTTGCCAAGGGAAAAAATCCCAAAAAGGTCCCCCAAACTTTTTTTTGCAAAAAACTAACCTATTGTTTTTTCCCCTATACAAAAATGTTTTTCCCCAAACTAAACTCTGGGAAAGTTTCCAAGAAAACCCACATTTCATTTAGGAAATAATATTATGCTGAACAAAAAAAAACCGATTAGAGCCCTTTTTTTGACCCCTTCCCAGTCCCTTTAAAAAAAAGAGGGAGGAAAGAAACTAATGGGAAACCTTTTTTTCTTCAGGGGTAAACAAAAAAACTGGAAGTGGATTTTTTTGCTTTTCCCCCTGATCGGCCTACATTAAAAAATATTTTCAACTGCTCGGGGTTTACACAGGGAAAAGCTTTTGTACAGGGGGAAACAGGAAGAAAGTAGTTTGAAAGGTTTTGAGGGTCCCAAAAGATTTGGGGAAAAAGCCGAAATCAAGCTGCTCTTTTTAAAATTACCTAGTTTTTTACATAAAACCCCGCAACTTTGGGCCGATTAGTCTGCGCCTCATCGGCCCAAAAAGTTTCCATGTTTTTTTTTAAAAACAAGGGAATTTGGGGAGCACTTTACCTTGATCGGTTTTTCCCAAATTTTGTAATAAATAAAAAAATTTTTACAAAACTTGCTTTATGGGTAAAACTTAAAAAATTTTGGGACTTTTTTGCAAAAAAAATTTTCCCTTAAACAAAAACTTGTCAAAAACTTTATCAACAACTTAAATTTGAAAGACAAGACACCCCTATATTACACTTCTCTTTTAGTTCCACTTTTAGGGATACCAAATTTTCAATTTCCCTTACCCTCCTAAGCCAGTGGGGGGTGTGTGTTTTTGGGGTGTTGGATGTTTGTGTGTGTATGTTTTGTGGGTTTTGTGGTTTTGTTTTGTGTTGGGGTGTTTTGTGTGGTTTGGGGTGTGGGTGTGTAATTTTGTGTGATGTGTTGTTGTTTGTGGGGGAGGTGTGGGGTTTTGGGGTGTGTGTGTTTTGTGTAGCGCGGGACCTGCCACATCCCCAAATGTGACCAGGGCCCCCCCAAAAAAGTTGTGGTTTGCTGTAAACACAAAGAAAGGACACAAAACATTAATTCCGATAAGGGAAACAACTCACGCTTGGGGCATCCTCCTTGGGAAATCAAGTGCAGGGAAAAAAAAACAAAATCGCCTTCCACCACTTGTCTATAGGGGACCCCTTTTCCACACCAAAACTCACAAAACACACACTCACTCACTCACACCCCCCTCACACACACACACACTTTACCCCCACTCACACAACACTCACACACCCCACACACACTCACACCACACACACACTCAAAACAACACACCCCCCACACACTCAACACGACACTCACCACACCACAAAACCTTCCAAAACACACACACACTCCCACTCACACACACTCACCCCCACACACCCCACACACACACACTCACTCACACACACTTTTCCCCACAAAAAACCCCCACACACACCTCACAAAGCACGCACGCACCACACAAAAACACAAAAAGGGCACACAAAGTTTTCCCCAACAAACTGCTTTCCCAAAAGCCCCTGTCCCGGCCATTTCGTAAATGATTAGTTTAAAAACATTCTTGGGGGGGTTGTCGGGAAGGGTTTATAACTAAATTACTGTGTTTGTGAGGGGTTGGGTTTCAAGGTATGTAGTAAAAGGTACCTATTACAGACGAGAGAAAGAAAGAAAGAAAGAAAGGGGAAAACGCTTTTGACGCTTTGACAAATTTTTTTGGGCATTGGCCCCCCAAATTGTCCTATTGACAAAGGGGGGGGTTTACACACTTTTTTTTTTAAATGCAAAATTTTAAAAAGAAAAATCACATGAAGCATTTAACGTAATGGAAACAAAAAAACCCAAAATGAGCTCTCTATGAACGGATACGACTTTAAGCTCTGACGTAAACTCAGTTTCAAAATGAACACAAAGTAATAACAAGGATGAACAATAGGAACCAATAAGCAATAACTAAAATAATGAAAAGAACTTTCTAGAATGCTATATTAGACCATCCATTGACATTGTATGTGAAATTTTCAAAAAATATTCTTGCTGGAGACTACAGCGTAATTATAAATGTTTCTTTAGGTGTGTCACAGAATGCTGGAGTTTATATAATATAAATGTTACTTTAGTTTAGTCACAAATGTTAAGCTAATTGGAACTTAGCTGTAATTGTCTTAATTTCAGTGCTTCGGCAATAAACTTTGCAACCGATTCGATCACAATATCATCATCGGACGATAAGATGGAAAAAAATATTTTGCCTTCGGAAAGCTTCTAGATTGAGAACACCACAGTTTTCACGTATGGAAACATATGATTGACAATGAAACAGGAAATGCACTTCATCATCAAGAATATGACCACACATTGGGCATGGGAACTGTGTGGACGTCTCAGGTTGAAACCATCTTTTGTTTGCATTGAAGACGAGTGTTCTTAGTCGAAATCTTGCATAAATTAGTCAATACCATTTGTCAGTGACTATTCGAAGATACTTTTCAGCTTGAAAAGCACACTAAAACGAAAAAAACCAGCAGTATTTATCTTTACTTTCCATGTCCGAGTGCCAATTTTTTTTAAATGAACAAATGAGTCTGTCTTTCAATTCAGAAATAAACCCATGCTCGCTACCTACTTCCTGAGACAACCACACGATTCCAAAACCATGTTCTGATAAAAACTGTTTAACTTGATATGCCCAATTCTTCTTACCCAGCTCCATTTGTATAACCATCATGTCATAAGACTGCCTACATAAACGTGACCCTGGAAGTTTCAGTAGTTTTAGCCAGTACTTAATACACTTAACAGACGTTCTGATGTTTAAAGGATATCTTCCCGTTTCTCCATATAGTACAGTATTTGACGAATGGATTGGGACGTTTGATAGCATATGTTTGTATTTTTTTCTATTTGTGGATTAACAGTAAGTCCCCATATTGCAGATGCATATGTAAGTAAAGGTTCTATTTGAACATCAAACAATTTCCAAAATAAATGTAGCCAGGTAGACACACTGGTAGACACACAGCTACACTTAACTTAGATTCAAACAGCCAAACCAATACTAGCCTTGTGGTCAATATATATTCAGTTTTCTCAACTCTATGTAAACTCATTATTATGCTTAGGATATATTTATATTTTTATATTTAGTATATTATCTAAATAGTTTATTTTCCAATATTCTGAATGTTGTCTAAATAATTCTTTTAGTCATTCAATAATAGGGCCCCAGTTATCTCCCTTAAATGTGAGGGTTGGTCTGATCTAGCAAAGAAAATCAATAATAATAACTTTATTAAGTCATAATTATTGTTTGCTCATATTCATGGATATGATTGTTGGAGTATTGATCTTGACTCGATTCATTTCAACCACAATGAGAGTTCTCTTTTTTATTTAAGGAATCTTTAATAAATCATAATTATTGTGCGATTGAAGAACATGTGTAATAAACTCTATTTAGATCAATAAAACAGCTCATATTAATTAGTAGTAGATTGTAAGGCTTAAGTTGTACACAATGTGCCAGTCCTAAATTTTAGCTAACCGCCATTCCTTGTTGTAAACAAGTTTGAATTGTCGAACTAAATTCTAACAAATGCAGACAAAAAAAAAAATGAAATGGTATGTTTTGGTTTTGTTTATGAATAAATATAAGATTGGAAGATGTTAGTATGGATAATTTGTAGTATTAGAGATCGTTATATTTTAGACCTGAGGAACAGCTTTAAGAAGATTGCTTGGGTGCAAGCAGACCAGAAACTGGTTAATTATGAACATCTCCTCTCATGGACATCTGTGGTTTATAATATGTATATGTATACAAACTGTGGTGCATATCCTTCTTTTTATAGTCATAAAGTACTTAGTTTTGTTGAATTTTTAAAATGTTTTTATTTCCGAAAGTTATAGTGTGCAGCTTTTAAAAAAGTGTATCTAGTGGGAGGCTTTAATCGCTAATAGTTTGCAGCCAAATGATTTTTGTGCAAAATGCAATAATGCATTCTTAATGTTTAAATACTTTCTAGTTTATTTTGATATATAATATGTCTAGTTTCGTTCCCGGACAGCAAGATAACCACCACTGAAGCTGCAGGAGAAAACAAAAAAATCTCCTTCACCTTGGGCCAATCAGCCAAAATGATCCCAGTGTCCAGGTGTAAGCTGACGAGGCCCACGCCGGCACATCATCATGCTTCACCACTGGTAGGGGGCGCAGAGCCAGCTGCTGACCAGGAACACCAGCCTGCACCTGTGTCCTCAAACCATGCAATGAACAGTGCCAACAACCCCGCCCAGATGTGCTAGTTCTGGCTAAGAGTCAGAGACTAAACTTGCCCCTAATAGTGTTTCCACTCTAGCCCAAAGAGTTTCCTGTGCCTGGCTTCAAAAGGAGGAGCCCAGAATCAGACTGCTAGTGGTATGAGAGCAATCAACATTTTTTTATTGATCTAAACAAAAAGGCAATCTTGAAGAAAAAAAAATAATCAAAACATTTTTTTGTTTAACTGATATTGGGGTTTGCTTCTGGGTCAAATGTATAACACTGCTGTGATGTAGGTGTTAAAAACACTACATGATTGATCATCTAGTACATTTTTTCTATTCTTATTCTTGATTTTTGGTTTGTCCAATACCAGGTGAAATATTGAATGAAATTGATATGCCCTGAGGGATAACTAGTGGTTTGAGGAAATATTTTTTAAATAACAAGTCCTCATATGCCATTTTCAAAGTTCAAAATAAGGAAAGAAAGTGGCTTAAAATTTGCTCAAAGTGACATTTGGTCGATTCATTTTGTTTTGTGTGGGAAAATCTGAATTTCATAATTTTGGTTTTTTTGGTATTTTTATGGGTTTTTTAGTGTTTAGTTTGACATGTTTTGCCCACATAACATGGATGTTATCACTCTGAACTATTTTGTGTATTTTTTATTTGGGTTTTGGTATGTTTATGATTGTGTGGGTTTGTGTATTTGACTTTTAAAATCTTTTGGTTATTTGGAATGTTGAAAGATTTGAGAACAACTTTTAAATGCAGCTAGTTTATTTTTTGGGTTAAATGATGAGGAAAGAACTAAATTTAGGGGAAGTTGTCACAAAGTTAACGAGGGAAAGTGGTGGAGAAATGTTCAAATAACCAATCCTCACTACCACTGGAGTTAACTCAAAAGGACAAATCATTGCGAAAGAAATATTAGAAAAAATTCATTTATTTTGTGAAGTATGGGTAGCATACTTGATTCTGGGGTGCCTTGCTCAAATAGCAACCCCTCTGTAGTCTAAAGGATAGCAATTATGATTTTTTTACGATCAGGGATCAGTAAGGATGTTTTTAGTAGGTGACAGGAAAGAGCTGATTTAAAGGGATTTTGCTCAAACAGCAATCCATCTGAAGTCTGTTATAACCTAACCTTGTCCTGACTAAGAATGAAGTTTGTTAAAATACAATTTCTTTCTGTAGTCAGTCATAGCCTTTATTGTCAAAGCAAAAGCTGTGTAGCAGTCTAGGAAGAATTTTGTTTAATAACCAGATCCCCTTTAGACAGCATCAGTACACATAGAGAATTATCCCAAGGAATAAGGGAAAACGCAAGCTGTTTTTAGATTTTTAGTGTTAAAATAACATAAAACATAAAGGTGCGAGATGTGTTTTCTTTGATATTCTGTTTTGAAGTGTTTGAGTTGTACCACAACGTGTTTTATGATTTATGTTAAAATAACATAAATCATAACAGCATAAAAAGTGTGTACACTGTATTTTTCTTTTTGTGAACACTGATGCCAGAACCAGTTTTGATTATTATGATTGGCAAAAGGAACTAATCTTTTGAGCATTTTGTTAAACTTATTTCAGTTGCTTAGTTGGCATGTAGATATATTTTTGAGAAATGAGTACCAATTTTACGGAAGTTATTTGTGTGTCAGCGAGGACGCTGACAGAGTTTGTGGGGGATGTGTACCGGGGAGACACACGGCTACACTTAACTTTGATTCAAACAGCCAAACCAATACTAGCCTTGTGGTCAATATATATTCAGTTTTCTCAACTCTATTAAACTCATTATTATGCTTAGGATATATTTATATTTTTATATTTAGTATATTATCTAAATATTTATTTTTCCAATATTCTGAATGTTGTCTAAATAATTCTTTTAGTCATTCAATAATAGGGCCCCAGTTATCTCCCTTAAATGTGAGCTTGGTCTGATCTAGCAAAGAAAATCAATAATAATAACTTCATTAAGTCATATGTTTGCTCATATTCAATGGATATGAATTGTTGAAGTATTGATCTTGACTCGATTCATTTTTTAACCACAATGAGAAATTCTCTATTTTGTTGTAAATCAATATTTTTCGTCCTATTGGTATAGGTAAATGTATGTATTCAAATATTAACTGCTAGAAAAGCAGTCTAATTTTTATTTAAGGAATCTTTAATAAATCATAATTATTGTGCGAATTTAAGAACATGTGTAATAAACTCTATTTAGATCAATAAAACAGCTCATATTTAAATTTTAGTAGATTGTAAGGCGTAAGTTGTACAAAAATGTGCCAGTCCTAAAGTTTAGCTAACCGCCATTCCTTGTTGTAAACAAGTTTGAATTGTCGAACTAAATTCTAACAAATGCAGACATAAAAATATAAATGTATGGTATGTTTTGGGTTTTGTTATGAATAAATATAAGATTGGAAGATGTTAGTATGGATAATTTGTAGTATTAGAGGTGATTGGCTGCTGCAATCACGTGTCCGGAATCCGCCATCTTGGTTTTTCGTTTTGATGCTCTGTGGTGGTGGTGGTTTGCGGTTGGGTTTTTTTATTGTGGTGGTTTTTTTTGTTGTTTTGTTTTGTTTTTTGATTGTTTTTTGTTGTTGTTTTTTCCCAAATAATGTTCATTGTTTGTTTTGACGGTGTAATGTGTGGCTATGGTATTTTGAGATTAAGACTTAAGCTGATATGATATGTGAGGAAATGTACATGTTATGGATTTGTATCCTGGACGATTTTGTGATTTGTGCAAGCTCGCACGTGTAGTTGCGTTTCCGTGCATATGTACGCGTATGTGTGTATGTGTGTGTGTGTGTGTGTGTGTGTTTGTGCGTGCGTGCGCGCGTGCGTGCGTGTGTGTGAGTGTGTGTGTGTTGATTTTTGGGGAGGGTTATCTGTTTAGGGAAGGGGTTCAAGGGTGGGAGTTTGTCATGTTTAATTGGTTTTGTTTATTTATTCGATTGGTTTACTTCTGTGGTCTTTCATTGATTTCATGACTTCAGTCAATAATTGAATGGCAATTTGAATGATTCATTTCTTTGCTTTTTGACATTATCTTGTTTGTTGATCAGTTAGTTTATTCATGTTTGTTTCACTTTTTCCCCCATGAGGGCCTGGTGTAAAGAAGCCTCTGGCTTATCCAATTACCCTCATTAAAATATTCGAGTTCGAGAAATATTCGAGTTCGAGTTCTCTCTTTCTCTCTCCCCCCCCCCTTTTGTGTGTGTGTCCTCTCTCTCTCTGTGCACACTCATGTGTGTGTGTGTGTGATTGCTACATGTACGCATGTGTGAGATTGAAATAAAGGAATACAATTTGAAAGAGGCGCTGTGACTGTGTGACTGTGAGGGTATTGTTATTACAGTTCAAGTACTGGGTAACCATCTGGCATCTGTATCTTCGATAAGGCAAGGCGACTTAGTTCACATCAGATGAAGTTTGAGGGATAGTGTCTTAAGTTCACTTTGCTAGTTGTTTGTGAAAAACATCTTAAAATCAGAGACACTTATTTCACTTTTCACTTTGCTTGGTGGAGACTTTCATCACGCCATCACTTGAGTTGATGTGTTACTGTGTGCGGATTTTAATTCATTGTGGTATCTATGATTGAAAGATGTTCTATTGTAGAACTTAATTTGAATTTGTGTCAATAATCAATATCCAACATGCAGTTTTAGACAAGGAGACTTTGCTTACATGAGTTTGAAATAAGTTTATCAAAGTAAACATGTACACAGGTTGATAAAATATACTTTGATATCCTGCGGCTAGGCCCTAAATTTGGAAATAATGGCCCTTAAAAAAAAAGGCCCTAAATTTTTTTTCCACCAAGTCTGTATGAACCCTGTATTACTTTGTTAACTTAGAAAACATCAAACTTATAGTTGTACAAAGTTATAACTAAGTTTGACCATGTGTATAATATGGGTTGGGGAAGGGTGGGAGAGTTAAGCAATAGATAAAGCAGGAAAGTAAGAATCATTTTGCAAGCAGACACATGCACAGGGTACCAGACTGACACACACTGGTATGCATACATTCACTGGCAGACAGACACGTGTGCATGTGCACTTACATGCACACACTCACACACACACAATAACAGATAAAACTCCCCCCCTCCCCCCCACCCTAAAAAAAATAAAAATAAATCACACACTTGCATGGCATGTGCATGCGCACACATGCTTGAACAAGCAAACATACAATGAAACATACACCAATACTTTTTTCCTTTTTAAGTCTAAAAGAGATGGCACACACACACACACACTTTTATAGTATCATCAAAATAAAAGAATAAAATTGGATAAATAAAATAAAACACACCCACAGGGTGGAATGCGGTTTAATCGGTTTGCACAAATGAAGCTGATGAAAACGTGGGCCCCATTTTTATTTTTGTTTAGAATTAGAGCAGGGTTTTTTTTCTCTCAGATTCTTACCAGCATCAGAAAGTGTTACATATGTAGCATAGCCTCAGCAGTCCTGGCTTCAGGATCAACAGGATCTGACAGAGTAAATCACATCTTTTGCCTATGTGACCATTTTTACCCACCATGGAGATAGCTGCATTCCGACATAGGGAATGTATGCTGGATATATATATATATATATATATATATATATTATATATATATTCTCTCTCTCTCTCTCTCTCTCTCTCTCTATATATATATATATATATATATATATATATATTTAAATTGATCTTCTGCATGTGTGTTTGATTTCATTTTATGTCTTTTCACAAAATGTTATATTAGACACATTAAGAAAAAAAAAGTGTAGGGGAGGGGGGGAGGAATTTTGGGAGTGGGGTAGGGGATTAATGTATTAATTAAATCTACACAGAACTGTAAGAAAATGTAAATACAAATAATTCTTGAGTACAGAATAATAAAAATCCCAATTTCTAATATAATCTAACGAATGAACGATAAACTATTTGTAACCGTAACCAACGAGAGAAAATCTAAACTACAGAAGGATAATCATAATGTC
>CM054149.1:61924377-61955757 GCA_028751875.1 Rapana venosa | reverse complement strand
GTAACTGCAAATAATCAACTCAGAACTAGTCCTATTAAACATGGAGTGCCACAAGGGTCAATATTGGGTCCACTTCTATTTTCAATCTATGTAAATGACTTACCCCAATTTCTAGAATGTAGCTGTGAAATGTTTGCTGATGACAACATCCCTCTATTGTAGTGATTCTGACCCCCACAGACTTACAATCAAACTTCAACACAATATTGACAGATTGGTTACTTGGACTAAGCTAAACCATATGTCCCTAAATACGCGAAAAACTAAGTGTATGTATGTACTAGCAAGACAAAGAGACAAAAAATGAAAGATAAATTCCAACCTCTGTTGATAGATAAAAGAGTAATTGAAGAAGTTGACTCCCACAGAATTCTGGGTGTAATTATTGACAAAAATCTTACTTGGACCGACCATGTGATGGCACTAGGAAAACGTCTTTCTTACAAGCTACTTCAGTTATCAAAAATAAAACATTTTCTGAATAACCACTCTCGCAAACTCTTTTTTGTGGCCATATTTTTCCTATAGTTGACTATGCTTCATCTCTTTGGGACAGCTGCAGTGATACAAATTTAAAATTGATCCATAGATTATATAAAAGAGCACTGAAACTTGTTCTACTAAAATCAAGCTCCCTAACCATCAACGATTATAAGAAAAAAAATATCCTAACCTTCAAAAACAGACTTCATCTAAATAAAGCTCTATTTGTCCAGAAAGTTGTCAATGGAAATGCCCCTCCAAAGATCACCAATAGCTTCAAAATCAATGAACACAGGCATAATCATCTACTAACATTTCCGAGACCAAGAAATAATCTTTACAAAACAAGCTTCTTGTACTCAGGTAGTGACTTATGGAACAAGCTCCCAAAACGCTTAAATGTATCAAAAACAAAATCAGTTCAAGACACAGCTAAAAAGCCATCTAATGCATAAATGCCTAGGAATTGACTAATAAGGCAATCAACCATGATTAATACGGCAAAATCAACCAAAACTTACATTTACCAGCACAAAATGGTATTCCCTACAACAACAAAAAATTCAAGTATATCTTACTGTGACTAGAAATTCTACAGTCACACACTGTATATGTGTGGAGGGAAGGGGAGGCAGGAAAGAGGCACACTAATTACGCAAAGAAGTAAGAGTAATCTATGTAAGCTAGTAAATAATCTGCAATGTTGAAACAAGTGGAAAGGAGGAAAATTTTTTAAATCTTTTTATGGTAGGCCTGATAGCTTGATAGTGTGTCTCTCTCTCTCTCTCTCTCTCTCTCTCTCTCTCTCTCTCTCTCCCCTCTACTCTCTCTCTCTTCTCTCTCTCTCTCTCTCTCTCTCTAAATCGGTTGCAAAGTTTATTGCTGAAGCACTGAAATTAAGACAATTACAGCTAAGTTCCAATTAGCTTAACATTTGTGACTAAACTAAAGTAACATTTATATTATGTAAACTCCAGCATTTTGTGAAACACATAAAGAATCATTTATAATTACGCTGTAGTCTCCAGCAAGAATATTTTTTTGAAAATTTCACATACAATGTCAATGGATGGTCTAATATAACATTCTAGAATGTTCTTTTCATTATTTTAGTTATTGCTTATTGGTTCCTATTGTTCATCCTTGTTATTACTTTGTGTTCATTTTGAAACTGAGTTTACGTCAGAGCTTAAAGTCGTATCCCTTCATAAGAGCTCATTTTTGGTTTTTTGGTTTTCATTACGTTAAATGCATCATGTGATTTTTCTTGTATTTATTTGTATTTACAAAAGAAAGTCGTGTATAACCCCCCTTGTCAATAGGCCACTTTGGGCAATGACAATAAATTGGTCAAAGGTCAAAGCGTCAAAGCGTGTCTCTCTCTCTCTCTCTCTCTCTCTCTCTCACTCTCTCTCTCTCTCTCTCTCTCTCTCTCCTCTCCTCTCCTCTCCCCTCCTCATGCCCTTTGTCTTGTCTAATTCAATAGATTTTATCGTGGATGTTGTTTTTATTGCAGTTAGAGATGAGATTATTAGTACTATTATAAGCGATACTGTTTTAGTTTGATATTGTCTTAGTTTGATAGTCCAGTTGATTTTGGGCTTTTGAATTCTGTATCGTATAGGGGTTCTACTTGTTTGAATAATTGTTTTTTAAAAAAATTATTAATTCTCTATTTGATTGAAGGTGTATTTCCCCTTCCCCCTTGATACTCCTCCCCCACCCCCATCCTTTCCAATGCTTTTCTGTTATCATCGTTATTTTGTTGTCTCATGGTGATGGGGATCATTTGTTATATTGTTGTCTCATGGTGATGGGTGATTGTTGTTATAATTGTATCTCTATTATAATAATCATTATTGTAATCTTATTTGACTTCTCTTGCTTTGATAGTTATTGTGTGAATATGTCATTTTTTAAAAAGCGCTATTTGAAAAGTATGAGCGCAAAAAAGCACACGTTTGCTGGGTGGAGGAGGAGAGGAGGGAGGTCATTGAAGGTAATATTATCAGTAATGACGAATGCCTAGTATTTTCTAACTTTTATTCCTGTACCTTTTTTATTATCTAAAGTATAAACGTGAAAGAATGGATGAAACAGTAAGTGAAGTAATTTGTTTGTCCTGACGTTTTATGATTTTCTTTTTTTAATTCTTAAAACATTTTTATTTAAATGTGTGTGTGGACGTGAGCGCGCACGCGCTCAGGTGTGCATGAGTATGTGTGTGCGTGTATATGTATATGTGGTAATTTGTATTTTCAATGTATTTCCTTATCGATCTTTTCCTCTTTATTTTTTTTTATTTTATTTTTTTACTGGTTTAATTTAATGGTAAATGATGCAATAATGTAGTGTCTTAGTATAATCATTACGAAATTTGTTCTTAGATAGATGGCTTGATGAAAAAAAGCAAATGCATTGCTTATTCAATGTACCATCTGGAAATAAAATTTTGACTTGACTTGACTTGACTTGACACACACACACACACAGGTCGTATACTTTAGCAGGATGATAGGACATGGGTTAATGAAGGTGGGATAGTTCTGATAGGAAACAGGAGGGGGGAAATCTTAGGTTTGAAATAAATATGTCTTGAGGCTGGATTTAAAAGTGTCATAACTAAGTTTCTGGCGAGGAGAGAGGGGGAGCTCATTCCAGGTCGATGGACCCAAAATAGAGAAAGAGCGGCGGCCAACGGTGGATTGGTTGAATCTAGGTATTCGTAGGCACAAGGTATCTGCAGCAGAGCGGAGGGAACGTGAAGGAGTGTACAGGTTAAGACATTCACAGAGGTAGGAGGTAGTTTATTCCTTGTTTTCTTAATAGTCCCTAACCAGGGCAAGGGCCGGATGAAAAAAATGTATGCCTATGCATATTCTGTTGCCCTTGAAAAATAAAGGTTCATTCATTCATTCATTCATTCATTTATTCATTCATCTCTCTCTCTCTCTCTCTCTCTCTCTCTCTCTCATCTCTCTCTCTCTCTCTCTTTCTCTCTCTCTCTCTCTCTCTCTCTCTCTCACTCTCTCTCTCATCTCTCTCTTCTCTCTCTCTCTCTTCTCTCTCTCTCTCTTCTTATTTTGCTAGCTTGCTATGTTGCTCCGGAAGGAAGCCCTGTTTATGATGAAAAGATGGTTAAAAATGGTATATTATTATTAGAGGAAGCACTTGTACAATACTTCGAAAAGGACACCATGTATCTTATGATTATGGGAGACTTAAATGCGAGGACAGGTCACGAACAAGCTGACCATGAAGAAAAGACAAATTATATTAGAGATCTAGAATTTGATAGTATGGATGATGAAGTTTGTGTGCATTTTTCGAAGGATGGTATAATTAACAGTTTTGGTAAATCATTATTAGATTTATGTTTTATGTTTGACATGGTTATTTTGAATGGCGGCTGTGAGGGAGATAAAGAAGGTAACTATACTTTTGTATCTCCTAACGGTTGCAGTGTTATCGATTATTTTCTTGTTCCGTGTCATATGTTATCAAGTTCCGATTTGTCCATTGGAGACTGTGTTGATTCGTGGAATCTTCCAGTTGAAACAACATGGTAAAATGCTTCCGATTGCACTGAAACACAGGATATAGAGCAAAGAGGTGAAGAGAAAATCATATGGTCTGATAGTAATGCTGAGACATACAAAAATGAGCTGAACACTGTTGAATTTCTCGAAAGATTACAGAAAGCTTTTAACTCATTGCCGACTGATATAAATGAAAGTGTAGAATATTTTGTAAATGCCTTATGTGGGGCAGCTGCATGCATGGTCCGAAAAGTTGGTGGAGGGAAAAGGAAATGTAATGACTGGTTTGATACTGAATGCAAACAAAAGAAGCAAGAAGTAAAGAGGTTACTAAAAAGATTTCAGCGATGTCAGACAAATCATGATAAGTTAGAGAAAAGGGAGTTATACACTACAACCCGAAAAGAATATGTCAAATTAAGGAAAACTAAAGAACAGGAATTTGAACTGAATATATTAGATAAACTGAAAAATTCTCTTCACGACGCCAAAACATTTTGGTCTATAATTAGGTCTGTGATTCGAAAGGCTCTTGTATATAATAACATATCTATTCAAGAATGGTATGATCACTTCTTACATGTTTTTAACAGCTCGGATGATAGTGTAACACAGATGGATATATATGTAATGGAAGAAGATGATGATTTCGAACCATTGTTTAATGATCCTATCAAAGAAAATGAAGTTATTGCTGGTATCCAGCATTTAAAAACAAGAAAAAGTGCTGGTCCAGACAAAATAATAGGCAAAATGCTAAAAAATGCCAACTCAAATGTTATTTCCTTCCTAACTCAACTCTTCAACGGTGTTTTTGAAAGAGGTGCTTTCCCTTTGGAGTGGGCCAAGTCTATAATTATTCCTATTTACAAAAAAGGCGACAGCACTAAAACAGACAATTATCGTGGAGTAGCCCTCACTAGCATCGTCAGCAAAATATATACTTATATTTTGAATAAAAGGTTAACTAGATGGGCTGAAGAGAATGAAAAACTGCTTGAAGAACAAGCAGGTTTTCGAGCAAATTATAGTACTACTGATCATATATTCACCCTATACTCTATTGTTCAAAAATACTTGCAATCAAATAATAAACTATTTGTTGCATTTGTCGATTTTCGTAAGGCGTTCGATTCTGTTAATCGTAATATCTTATGGCTGTTCTGCGTAAAAATGGAATAATGGAATAAACGGTAAATTATATATGGCACTAAGGAGTATATATAAATCAGTATTAGCATGTGTACGCGCAGGATATGATTATTTGGAATATTTCGAATGTCCAAAAGGAGTGAAGCAGGGCTGTATATTAAGTCCACAATTATTTTCTTTTTTTTGTAATTGAATTAGCCGTTGAATTAACAAAAAAAGGAAAACATGGTATTCAGTTTATCTCAGGAGCCATGGAGGTATTTTTACTACTATTTGCCGATGATATGATTCTCTTGTCTGACACGGTACTAGGTTTACAAAACCAACTAGATATATTAAAGGAAGAGGCAGATCGCCTAGATTTATCAGTCAATATGGAAAAAACGAACATCATGATTTTTAGAATGGGTGGACATTTATCAGTGCGTGATAAATGGTTTTATGGAAATGCTGAAGTGAAAGTCGTGAATTCTTATAAATACCTAGGGATGACATTTTCAACGAAGCTAAGTTTGAATGTTGCATGGTGTGAATCTTGCAGAAAAGGGAAAAAAGGTGTAATCGAAATCTTAAAAACGTTATGAAAGCTGAATTCAGTAGATTGTTTTTTATGTGACCGTGCCGAGGGGCAAGGATAGAAGCAGGGTAGGGAAAGAGTGGAACACAGCAACCAGGCAAAAGAAGACTCAGTGGAAGACAGCAGCTTTGGTTATCACCTCTTTATTCAGCCATCTACTGCTGTGTTAGTGAATGGTCTCTCTCTCTCTCCCTCTCTCTCTCTCTGCTTTTCTTGGCCTGTAGCCTAGCCTGTGGTGTTCTCTCCTTCCCCCCATTAGCCTCCCGAACCACCCCTCTATATATCCCTGCCACGCGAAGTGCAAAGACAGCGCCACCACACTGCAATCATTTTGGCTGATTTGGCCCAAGGTGAAGGAGATTTTGTGTTTTCTCCTGCAGCTTCAGTGGTGGTTATCTTGCTGTCTGCGTAAAGAAACTAGACATATTATATATCAAAATAAACTAGAAAGTATAAGCATTAAGATGCATTATTGCATTTTGCACAAAAATCATTTGGCTGCAAACTATTAGCGATTAAAGCCTCCGACTAGATACACTTTTAACAGCTGCACACTATAACTTTCGGAAATAAAACATTAAAACTTCAACAAAACTAAGTACTTTATGACTATAAAAAGAAGGATATGCACCACAGTTTGTATACATATACATATTATAAACCACAGATGTCCATGAGAGGAGATGTTCATAATTAACCAGTCCTGTGAAAACACAGTTTCTGGTCTGCTTGCACCCAAGCAAGCTTCTTAAAGCTGTTCGTCAGGTCTAAAATATAACGATCTCTAATACTACAAATTATCCATACTAACATCTTCCAATCTTATATTTATTCATAACAAAACCCAAAACATACCATACATTTATATTTTTATGTCTGCATTTGTTAGAATTTAGTTCGACAATTCAAACTTGTTTACAACAAGGAATGGCAGTTAGCTAAACTTTAGGACTGGCACATTGTGTACAACTTACGCCTTACAATCTACTACTAATTAATATGAGCTGTTTTATTGATCTAAATAGAGTTTATTACACATGTTCTTCAATCGCACAATAATTATGATTTATTAAAGATTCCTTAAATAAAAATTAGAACTGCTTTTCTAGCAGTTAATATTTGAATACATACAGTACCTATACCAATAGGACGAAAAATATTGATTTACAACAAAATAGAGAACTCTCATTGTGGTTGAAATGAATCGAGTCAAGATCAATACTTCAACAATCATATCCATGAATATGAGCAAACAATATGACTTAATGAAGTTATTATTATTGATTTTCTTTGCTAGATCAGACCAAGCTCACATTTAAGGGAGATAACTGGGGCCCTATTATTGAATGACTAAAACAATTATTTAGACAACATTCAGAATATTGGAAAATAAACTATTTAGATAATATACTAAATATAAAAATATAAATATATCCTAAGCATAATAATGAGTTTACATAGAGTTGAGAAAACTGAATATATATTGACCACAAGGCTAGTATTGGTTTGGCTGTTTGAATCTAAGTTAAGTGTAGCCGTGTGTCTACCCGGCTACACATCCCCCCACAAACTCTGTCAGCGTCCTCGCTGACACACAAATAACTATCCGTAAAAATTGGTACTCATTTCTCAAAAATATATACTACATGCCAACTAAGCAACTGAAATAAGTTCTAACAAAACATGCTCAAAAGATTAGTTCCTGTGCCAATCATAATAATCAAAACTGGTTCTGGCATCAGCTGTTCACAACAAGAAAAATACAGTGTACACACACATTTTATGCTGTTATGATTTATGTTATTTTAACAATATAATCATAAAACACAGATTGTGGTACAACATCAAACACTTCAAAACAGAATATCAAAGAAAACACATCTCGCACCTTTATGATTTATGTTATTTTAACACTAAAATCATAAAAACAGCTTGCGATTTCCTTATTCCTTGGGATAATTCTCTATGTGTACTGATGCTGTCTAAAGGGGATCTGTTATATAAACAAAATTCTTCCTAGACTGCTACACAGCTTTTGCTCTGACAATAAAGGCTATGACTGACTACAGAAAGAAATTGTATTTTAACAAACTTCATTCTTAGTCAGGACAAGGTTAGGATTATAACAGACTTCAGATGGATTGCTGTTTGAGCAAAATCCTCTAAGTCAGCTCTTTCCTGTCACTACTAAAAACATCCTTACTGATCCCTGATCGTAAAAAAATCATAATTGCTATCCTTTAGACTACAGAGGGTTGCTATTGAGCAAGGCACCTCAGAATCAAGTATGCTACCCATACTTCACAAATAAATGAATATCTTTTTTCTAATATTTCTATTCGCAACTGATTTGTCCTTTTGAGTTAACTCCAGTGGTAGTGAGGACTTGTTATTTGAACATTTCTCCACCACTTTCCCTCGTTAACTTTGTGACAACTTCCTCTATTCAGTTCTGCCTCATCTTTTAACCAACTATAAACTAGCTGCATAATAGTTGTTCTCAAATCTTTCAACATTCCAAATAAACCAAACGATTAAATGTCAAATACACAAAACCTACACAATCATAAACATACCAAAACCCAAATAAAAAATACACAACTAGTTCAGAGTGATAACCATCCATGTTATGTGACCAAACATGTCAAACTAAACACCAAAAAACCCATAAACATACCAAATAACCAAAATTATGAAATTCAGATTTTCCCACACAAAACAAAAATGAATCGACCAAAATGTCACTTCTGAGCAAATTTTAAGCCACTTTCTTTCCTTATTTTGAACTTTGAAAATGGCAATATGAGGACTTGTTATTTAAACATATTTCCTCAAAACCACTAGTTATCCCTCAGGGACATATCAATTTCATTCAATATTTCCACCTGGTATTGGACAACCACAATCAAGAATAAGAATAGAAAAAAATGTACTAGATGATCAATCATGAAGTGTTTTTAACACCTACATCACAGCAGTGTTATACATTTGACTAGAAGCACCACAATATCAGTTAAACAAAAAAATGTCTTCTGATTATTATTTTTTCTTCAAGATTGCCTTTTCGTTTAGATCAATAAAAAATGTTGATTGCTCTACATACCACTAGCAGTCTGATTCTGGGCTCCTCCTTTTGAAGCCAGGCACAGGAAACATCTTTGGGCTAGAGTGGAAACACTATTAGGGGCAAGTTCAGTCTCTGACTCATAGCCAGAACTAGCACATCTGTCAGGGGTTGTCTGGCACTGTTCATTGCACTGGTTTGAGGACACAGGTGCAGGCTGGTGTTCCTGGTCAGCAGCTGGCTCTGCGCCACCTACCAGTGGTGAAGCGTGATGATGTGCCGGCGTGGGCCTCGTCAGCTTACACCTGGACACTGGGATCATTTTGGCTGATTTGGCCCAAGGTGAAAGAGATTTTGTGTTTTCTCCTGCAGCTTCAGTGGTGGTTATCTTGCTGTCCGCGTAACGAAACTAGACATATTATATATCAAAATAAACTAGAAAGTATAAGCATTAAGATGCATTATTGCATTTTGCACAAAAATCATTTGGCTGCAAACTATTAGCGATTAAAGCCTCCGACTAGATACACTTTTAACAGCTGCACACTATAACTTTCGGAAATAAAACATTAAAACTTCAACAAAACTAAGTACTTTATGACTATAAAAAGAAGGATATGCACCACAGTTTGTATACATATACATATTATAAACCACAGATGTCCATGAGAGGAGATGTTCATAATTAACCAATCCTGTAAAAACAGTTTCTGGTCTGCTTGCACCCAAGCAAGCTTCTTAATGCTGTTCGTCAGGTCTAAAATATAACGATCTCTAATACTACAAATTATCCATACTAACATCTTCCAATCTTATATTTATTCATAACAAAACCCAAAACATACCATACATTTATATTTTTATGTCTGCATTTGTTAGAATTTAGTTCGACAATTCAAACTTGTTTACAACAAGGAATGGCGGTTAGCTAAACTTTAGGACTGGCACATTGTGTACAACTTACGCCTTACAATCTACTGGATCTGGATCTGGATCAATACGTCGCAGTAACCACTTCTGGCTTTACGCGACGGATTGGGGGTTTGCGCTTAACTGCTAGTACTAATGCTGGTTGGTTCTGAAAAAGTTCTCCCTGGTGAGGGCCCCTTTGAAGGAGCTCAGGGTCTTGGAATTGACGGTCTGGTCGCTGAGGTGGTTCCAGTCTATAACCGTCTGCACGAAGAAGGAGTGCTTGTACTGGTTGCACCTGCTGTCTGGGACTGTGTAGCCTCTGTTGTTGTTGCAGGCTGTCCTTTCTACTATGTTTTACTGATTTATAGTCCTTAAAAGTCTTAGTCTTAATTCTACGTTTACCTTGGGGTTTGGGGGTAAAAAAATTTGATGGCGGCATGGCCGGGACAAGTCCCTCAACCACTTTATACATAAAGGCTAACCTAAGCTGTCGCCTCCGGTCTTGTAATTTCGGCAGATGCAGGTCTTGGAGCATGGTCGTGACACAGCCAGGGTCTCTAGTATGGTAGTCTTGTTTTATGAATCTGGCTGCCCTGTTCTGGATACGTTCTAACTTATCTATGTCTGTTTGGCAGTGGCTATCCCATACTGTGGCACCATATTCTAATGTGGATCTAACTAGTGATAGATAGGCTAATCTACGACATTCTTGTGGGCAGTGTTTGAGGTTTCGCTGTAAAAATCCTAACATTGAGCTTGCTTTTTTGGTAATTTTGTCTATGTGGGTTGGTCCATTTCAAGTCGTTGGAGATGTGGATCCCTAGATATGGTGTTGATGCCACTTGCTGGAGGATGGTACTATTTAGTTGGTAGAGATAGTCTGATTCTTTTTTTATGTTTAAAATATAACACTTGCTGGCGTTAAAACGCATCCCCCAATTTTCTGCCCAGGTTTCTAATTTCTTGAGGTCTTTCTGAAGGGTGATGTGGTCATCGAAGGTGCCTATTTCTCTATATAAAAGACATCATCTGCAAAAAGTCTTACTTGGGATGCAACTGATGTTGGTAGGTCATTAATGTGGCATAGGAAGAGTATGGGGCCTAACACAGTTCCTTGTGGTACTCCTGACTCTAACTCTAACTTCTTCTGATGTTTCTCCTTCTAACACTACTCTCATTGTTCTGGTGGTTAGGAAGTTTTTCAGCCAGGTGTGAATTTCTCCTACTATGCCATATTTTTCTAACTTATATAGTAGTTTCCTGTGGGGGACTGTATCAAAGGCCTTGCTAAAGTCTAAGATTGCTACATCTACTTGTTCTCCCTTGTCTAATGATGATAGGAAGTCCTGGGTGGTGGTCAGGAGTTGGGACTCACAGGAGTAGCCAGAGCGGAAGCCGTGGTTTAAGTGTGTTAGAATATTATTCCTTTCTAGGTGTTCCATTAGGTGGCGGCATACTATATGTTCTAAAATCTTGCAGCATACTGAAGTAAGTGAAACTGTCTATAGTTGGATGCTGTGTGTTTGTCCCCTTTTTAAAGATACCTGATATATTAGCTTGTCTCCAGTCCGCCGGTAGAATTCCCTGTGTCTAATGATTTTTGGTAGATGGTTGTTAGTGCTGGTGCTAATATGTCTGCGCAGTTCTTTAGTACTATGTTGGGGATGGCATCTGGTCCGTGTGCTTTGGCTGGGTCGGTGTTTTTAAGCAGTTTTTCTACTCCATCTACTGTGACGGTGATGCTCTCTATGGGTTGGTGATGTAGATTGTCCATTGGCGGTGGTGGTGTCCTATCCTCTGGAGTGAAAACTGATTGGAATTGTTTTAATAATATTCTGGCCTTACCTAAGCTATCGCTAACTAGAGTTGCTCCTTCCTTCAGTGGTGCTACTCCTACATTGTCCTGTCTTTTGTTCTTTATATATCGCCAGAAGGGTTTGTTGTTGTTTGCTTGTAGCCCTTGTAGTATTGTCGGTTGATGTGGTGCCATTCCGCTTTGCGTATGTTTCGTTTGCATTCTTTTTGGTAGTGTTTGTAGTTGTCCAGTTGTTGTGCTTCTTGGCTTGGTTGTAGAGTCTCTGTTTATTCCTGAGCATGCGTTTTATATCTTTCGTTATCCATGGTGTGCTGTGTTTCTGGTCTTCATCTGTGATGGGATGTAGGTGTCTATTTCTTGCATTATTTTCCTTTTAAAGGTTGTCCATAGTGTGTTGGCGTCGTCCCCTTGTTGTTGGTTGTTACTAATTGTGTCTTTTAGGTCGTCTAATCCTTCTCTAAGTCCTGTCCAGTTTGCTCTTGTAAAGTTGTAGTATTTCCTTCTTGCCTGTTTGGTGTAGTGGGGTTTTGTGTCGATGTCTGTTACAACTAGGTCATGGTCGGATATTCCTGGGACCGAGATGGAGGATCTGATGAGTGAAGGGTTGGTGGTAAAAACTAAATCTAGTAGGTTCTTTTCTCTAGTGCTTTCTCTGTGGATCTGTGTAAAACCTGCTTCGGCGGTGACTTCTGCTAGCTGTTGCTGAACTGGTCTCGCTGGTGATCCTGGTGGTACAGTGTTTGTGTCCCAGTCTACGTCGGGACAGTTGAAGTCCCCTGCTAGGATGGTTTGTCCGTTTCCTGGTCTAAGCTTCCCTAGTGCTATTTCTAGTTCTTTCATGTCCTTTGTGTTTCTATACGGTGTGTAGAAGGATCCTACTATAAGGTCTTTTGCTTTGTGGAGTTTTACTCTAACCCAGATTGTTTCGCAGTTGGCTGTTATTTCCTTTTCTTCTGTTGAAATAAGTTCCTTACGTACTAGTATGAATACCCCCCCCCCCCTAACTGACCTCTGTCCTTTCTATATACTACATAGTTATCTGGAAACACTTCGCTGTTTTGAACGTTGTTGTCGAGTTTGGATTCGGTCCCGCAGACAATGTCAGGTTTGATGTAGTGGAGGGCTGCTTCTAACTCTGCTGTTTTATTTCTAATTCCTCTGCAGTTCACTGTCATTAGTCTAAGGTTTTTCCTCTCCGGTAGTTGGTATGCTGGAGTGTTGGAGGAAGTGTTGGAGTGATCGTTTATTTTAGTTCTATTGGGTGGCTAACTATGTGGGTTTCGGAGTCATAGTTCTAGCTGGTCTGGGCTTTGGGGTGTTCGTCGGTTTGTAGTGGGGTTGGTCGGGCTGGTGTACTGGTTGTCAGTGGGCTTAAGTTGTCAGTCGTTTCACTTGTAGGGCTGTCCTTGGTAGTTTGCTGGTGGCTGCTGTTTGGGGTGCTTGTTTTTAGTGGGCTGAAGGCTGATGCGTGGCAGTCAAGTGATGTGTTGGAGTCATGTAGTGGTAAGTAGTAGTTTGTGCTGCTTGTCAGGTTCCTAAATGTAAATGTGTCGCAGTTGGTAGAGTTGCATCTGTAGCACATCCACTGTGTGTTGGTGTCTTCTAATGTTGAAAGGTCTGTGCTACATAGTTCTACGCACGAGCTGTGGAACCAGATTCCACAGTCGTCGCAGGCTATACCCTTGCAGCTCCATGTCACTGGGTGATCGCAGAGGCCGCAAGGGTAGGTGGATGTTGCTGTAGGTCCAGGTTTAGATGTATGTCTCCTGAAAGGAGTATGGATAGTATAAGTAGAGTGGGGTTCGTGCGCGGTTCGTTGAGCGGTGACTGGTGGTTTGGATGGTTTTTCAGCTGATGAAGGCAGCGCATGTTGCGTCAATGCGGTGTTGGCTGTTGGTGGTAACGTTGCTGAGGTTGATGTTCTGTTTGTTGTCAGTAGTGTTGTCCTGGGGCGGTAGGAATTTTTGGCAAAAAGCTATAACTAAGAGTAGGCACAGTGTTGTTTTAAGCATGTTGATAGGTTGTCTAGTCTAGTAATAATATTCTTCTGGTTTCCGGTTTTAGCCTAGGCCTACATCTAGTGGGACATGACCATTATAGTTCGTAGTAATGGTTATTTCAAGTCTATGCACAATGATGATGAAATGGTTCGTAGTATATACACAATGATGATTGCACACACTAGTAGTATTTAAGTCCTTAGGATGAGATGAGTATGAAGATGAGGTTGACTAGGACACGGATCATCAAATGAGGTTGACTAGGTGAAGTTGGCGAGATGGGGTTGACTAGGTCAGTTACTTACATACACTAGTAGTATTTACGTCCTAGTATGAGATGGTGTTGACTAGTTCATTATTCAGTAGGTGAGGTTGACTAGATCAGTAGGTGAGGTAGACAAGGTAGAGTTGGCGAGATGAGGTTGACTAGGTCAGTTGACTAGGTAGTAGTTGGTAGGTAGATGACTAAGCCAATTAATCAGTCTAAATTATAATCTCAGTAGGTGAGGTTGACTAGATCAGTAGGTGAGGTAGACAAGGTAGAGTTGGCGAGATGAGGTTGACTAGGTGACTAGGTCAGTTGACTAGGAAGTAGTTGGTAGGTAGATGACTAAGCCAATTAATCAGTCTAAATTATAATCTCAGTCATAGGCATGTCTCTATGATTAAATAATAAACTAGGCTTTGCAGTTAAAACTAAGTCAGGAGTCTATTCTGTTCTGCTCTCTACTACTAATTAATATGAGCTGTTTTATTGATCTAAATAGAGTTTATTACACATGTTCTTCAATCGCACAATAATTATGATTTATTAAAGATTCCTTAAATAAAAATTAGAACTGCTTTTCTAGCAGTTAATATTTGAATACATACAGTACCTATACCAATAGGACGAAAAATATTGATTTACAACAAAATAGAGAACTCTCATTGTGGTTGAAATGAATCGAGTCAAGATCAATACTTCAACAATCATATCCATGAATATGAGCAAACAATATGACTTAATGAAGTTATTATTATTGATTTTCTTTGCTAGATCAGACCAAGCTCACATTTAAGGGAGATAACTGGGGCCCTATTATTGAATGACTAAAACAATTATTTAGACAACATTCAGAATATTGGAAAATAAACTATTTAGATAATATACTAAATATAAAAAATATAAAATATATCCTAAGCATAATAATGAGTTTACATAGAGTTGAGAAAACTGAATATATATTGACCACAAGGCTAGTATTGGTTTGGCTGTTTGAATCTAAGTTAAGTGTAGCCGTGTGTCTACCTGGCTACACATCCCCCCACAAACTCTGTCAGCGTCCTCGCTGACACACAAATAACTATCCGTAAAAATTGGTACTCATTTCTCAAAAATATATACTACATGCCAACTAAGCAACTGAAATAAGTTCTAACAAAACATGCTCAAAAGATTAGTTCCTGTGCCAATCATAATAATCAAAACTGGTTCTGGCATCAGCTGTTCACAACAAGAAAAATACAGTGTACACACATTTTATGCTGTTATGATTTATGTTATTTTAACAATATAATCATAAAACACAGATTGTGGTACAACATCAAACACTTCAAAACAGAATATCAAAGAAAACACATCTCGCACCTTTATGATTTATGTTATTTTAACACTAAAATCATAAAAACAGCTTGCGATTTCCTTATTCCTTGGGATAATTTCTCTATGTGTACTGATGCTGTCTAAAGGGGATCTGTTATATAAACAAAATTCTTCCTAGACTGCTACACAGCTTTTGCTCTGACAATAAAGGCTATGACTGACTACAGAAAGAAATTGTATTTTAACAAACTTCATTCTTAGTCAGGACAAGGTTAGGATTATAACAGACTTCAGATGGATTGCTGTTTGAGCAAAATCCTCTAAGTCAGCTCTTTCCTGTCACCTACTAAAAACATCCTTACTGATCCCTGATCGTAAAAAAATCATAATTGCTATCCTTTAGACTACAGAGGGGTTGCTATTTGAGCAAGGCACCTCAGAATCAAGTATGCTACCCATACTTCACAAATAAATGAATATCTTTTTCTAATATTTCTATTCGCAACTGATTTGTCCTTTTGAGTTAACTCCAGTGGTAGTGAGGACTTGTTATTTGAACATTTCTCCACCACTTTCCCTCGTTAACTTTGTGACAACTTCCTCTATTCAGTTCTGCCTCATCATTTAACCAACTATAAACTAGCTGCATAATAGTTGTTCTCAAATCTTTCAACATTCCAAATAAACCAAACGATTAAATGTCAAATACACAAAACCTACACAATCATAAACATACCAAAACCCAAATAAAAAATACACAACTAGTTCAGAGTGATAACCATCCATGTTATGTGACCAAACATGTCAAACTAAACACCAAAAAACCCATAAACATACCAAATAACCAAAATTATGAAATTCAGATTTTCCCCCACAAAACAAAAAATGAATCGACCAAAATGTCACTTCTGAGCAAATTTTAAGCCATTCTTTCCTTATTTTGAACTTTGAAAATGGCAATATGAGGACTTTTATTTAAACATATTTCCCAAACCACATTATCCCTCAGGGACATATCAATTTATTCAATTTTTCCCCCTGGTTTTGGGGACAACCACAATCAGAATAAGAATAAAAAAAAATGACAGAGATCAATCAGAAGTGTTTTTTTAACACCTAAAACACAGCAGTGTTAACTTTTGACTAGAACCCCAATATCATTTAAACAAAAAAATGTCTTCTGATTATTATTTTTTCTTCAAGTTTTGCTTTTTCGTTTAGATCAAAAAAAAAATGTTGATTCTCACATACCACTCAGTCTGATTCGGGGGCTCCTCCTTTGAACCGCACGGAAAACATCTTTGGGCTAGAGGGGAAAAACATTTTTAGGGCAAGTTCTTCCTACCTAGCCAGAACTAGCACATCTGTCAGGGTTTTTCGGGCACTTTTTCATTGCACTGGTTTGGGGAAACCAGGGCGGGGGTGTTCCTGGTCAGCAGCTGGCTCTGCGCCACCTACCAGGTGAAGCGTGATGATGTGCCGGCGGGGGCCTCGCCTTACACCTGGACACGGGATCTTTTTGGGCTGATTTGGCCCAAGGTGAAAGAGATTTTGTTTTTTTCTCCTGCGCTTCGGGTGGTTATCTTGCGTCCCGTAACGAAATAGACATTTTATATCAAAATAAACTAGAAAGTAAAAGCATTAAAGATGCATTATTCATTTTGCAAAAAAAATCATTTGGGCAAACTATTACGTAAAGCCTCCGACTAGATCATTTTTTAACGTGCACACTATAACTTTCGGAAAAAAAAACATTAAAACTTCAACAAAACTAAGTACTTATGACTATAAAAAGAAGGATTTTCACCAATTTGTATACATATACAAAAATAAACCACAAGTCCATGAGGGGAGATGTCAAAATTTTAACCATCCTGTAAAAAACATTTTTGGGGTCTGCTTGCCCCAAGCAACTTTTTAAAAAGCGTTCGTCAGGCCCTAAAATATAACGATTCCTAATACACAAATTATCCATACTAACTTTTCCAATCTTATATTTATTCAAAAAAACCCCCAAAAACAACCAAAACCTTTTATATTTTTATGTCTCTTTGTTAAATTTATTCGAAAATTTCAAACTTGTTTACAACAAGGAATGGGGGTTAGCAAATTTTGGGACTGGCACATTGTGTACAATTTACGCCTTAAAATTATACTTTTTAATATGGCTTTTTATTGATCTAATAGAGTTTATTCACATGTTCTTCAATCGCACAATAATTATGATTTATTAAAGTTTCCTTAAAATAAAAATTAGAACTGCTTTTCTAGCATTTAAATATTTGAATCATACAGTACCTATCCCCAATAGGACAAAAATTTTGATTTACAACAAAATAGAGAACTCTCTTGGGGTTTAAAATAAACGAGTCAAGATCAATACTTCAAAAATCATACCAGAATATGAGAAAAACAATATGACTTAATGAAGTTTTTAAATTTTTGATTTTCTTTGCTAATCAACCAAGCCACATTTGGGGGGAGATAACGGGGGGCCCTATTATTGAATGACTAAAACAATTTTTAGAAAACATTCAAAATTTTGGAAAATAAACATTAGAAATATACAAAATAAAAAAATATAAATATACCTAAGCATAATAATGATTTACATAGAGTTGAGAAAAGAAATATTGACCACAAGGCTAGTTTTGGGTTTTGGCTGTTTGAATCTAAGTTAATTACCGTGTGTCTACCCGGCTACACCCCCCCCCACAAACTTGTCAGCGTCCTCGCTGACACACAAAAAACTATCCGTAAAAATTGGTACTCATTTCTCAAAAATATAATACATGCCAATAAGCAACTGAAATAATTTTCTAAAAAAACATCTCAAAAGATTTTCCTTTCCCAAAACATAAAAAATAAAAAATGGTTCTGGATCACTGTTCACAACAAAAAAAAATACGTGTACCCCACATTTTATGCTGTTATGTTTTATGTTTTTTTAACAATAAATCATAAAACACAGATTGTGGTACAACACAAACCTTCAAAACAGAATATCAAAGAAAACACATCTCCACCTTTATGATTTAGTTATTTTAAATAAAACATAAAAACATTTGCGATTTCCTTATTCCTTGGGGAAATTCTCTATTGTATGATGCTGTCTAAAGGGGATTGTTATATAAAAAAAATTTTTCCCTAACTGCTACAAAACCTTTTGCTCTGAAAATAAAGGCATGCTGACTCAGAAAGAAATTGTATTTTAACAAATTTCATTCTTTCGGACAAGGTTAGGATTTTAACAGATTCAAGGGTTTTGCTGTTTAGAAAAATCCTAATCAGCTTTTTTCCTGTCACCACAAAAAAACATCCTTACGACCCCTGACTAAAAAAATCAAAATTGCTACCCTTTTAAACAAAGGGGGGGTTGCTTTTTGAGCAAGGCCCTCAAATCAATTCCCCCCTTATTTTCACAAAAAAATAAATATCTTTTTTTAATATTCTATTCGCAACTGTTTTTGTCCTTTTGAGTTAACCCAGTGGTATGGGGACTTTTTTTTTGAACATTTCTCCACCTTTCCCCGAACTTTGTGACAACTTCCTCATTCATTTTGCCTCACATTTAACCAACAAAAACTAGCTGATAATATTTTCTCAAATCTTTCAAATTCCAAATAAACCCAAAACTTAAAATGTCAAATACACAAAACCTACAAAATCAAAAAAAAACCAAAACCCAAAATAAAAAATACACAACTATTCAGAGTGATAACCACCATGTTAGTGCCCAAAACATGTCAAACTAAACAAAAAAAACCCATAAACATCCAAAATAACCAAAATTTATGAAATTCAATTTTCCCACAAAAACAAAAATGAATCGCCCAAAAAATGTCACTTTGGAAAATTTTTAAGCCACTTCTTTCCTTTATTTTGAACTTTAAAAAAGGCAAAGGGGACTTGTTTTTTTAAACAATTTTTTCCTCAAAACCACAGTTATCCCCCAGGGCAATCAATTTCATTCAATTTCCACCGGGTAGGGAAAACCCCAAAAATAAAGAAAAAGAATAAAAAAAATGTACTAGAGATCAATCATGAATGTTTTTAACACCACATCCAGCAGTGTTTACTTTTGACTAAAGCCCACAATACAGTTAAACAAAAAATGTCTTCTGATTATTATTTTTTTTTCAAGATTCCCTTTTTTTTAGATCAAAAAAAAAGTTGATTGCTCTACATACCACAGCAGTCTGATTCGGGGCCCCTCCTTTTGAAGCCGGCACAGGAAACATTTTGGGGCTAGAGGGGGAAACCTATTGGGCAAGTTCAGTCTCTGACTCATACCCAAACAGCCATCGTCGGGGGTTGTCGGCACGTTCATTGCACGGGTTTGAGGACACGGTGCAGCTGGTGTTCCGGGTCAGCAGCGGGCTCGCGCCCCCCTACCAGGGTAAAGCGTGATGATGTGCCGGCGTGGGCCCGTCAGTTTCCCCTGGCCCGGGGATCATTTTGGCTGATTTGGCCCAAGGTGAAAGAGTTTTTTGTGTTTTCTCCTCAGCTTCAGTGGGGGTTTATCTTGCTGTGGGCGAACAAAACTAGACATATTATATATCAAAAAAACTGAAAGTATAAGATTAAGATGCATTATTCATTTTGCAAAAAAATCATTTGGCTGCAAATATTAGCGAAAAAAAAGCCCCCGACTAGATACACTTTTAACAGCTGCACACTAAACTTTCGGAAATAAACTTTTAAAAACTTCAACAAAACAAATTTATGATTTAAAAAAAGAAGGATTATGCCCACGTTTGTATACATATCATTTTAAAAACCACAGATGTCCATGAGAGAAAAAGTTCATAATTAACCTTTTTGGGTTGCTTGCACCCAAGAAATCTTCTTAAAGCTGTTCCTCAGGTCAAAAATATAACGATCCAAAATAAAAAAAAATTATCCATCAACTCCCCCCAATCAAAATTTATCAAACAAACCCAAAAAACATACCATACATTTAATTTTTTTTTGCATTTGTTGAATTTATTCGAAATTTCAAACTTGTTTACAAAAAGGAATGGGGGTTACTAAACTTAGGACTGGCCCTTTTACAATTTAACCCTTTCAACTACTAAAAATTTAATATGACTGTTTTATTGATTAAATAAGTTTATTAACTGTTCTCAATCGCACAAAAATTATAAATTTATTAAAGATTCCTTAAATAAAATGAAACTCTCATTGTGGGAAAGAATCGAGTAAGATCAATACCCCAAAAATAATCCATGAAATGAGCAAAAAAAAATTAGCTTAAAAAATTATTATTATTGATTTTTTTTCTAGATCAGCCCAAACCCCTACATTTAAAGGGGAAACTGGGGCCCTATTATTGAATCTAAAAGTTTATTTAACAACATCAAAATTTTGGGAAAAATAAACTATTTAGATAATTACTAAAAAAAAAAAATAAAATTATCCAAAGTTAATAATGGTTTACAAAGTTGAGAAAACTAAATATATATTACCACAAGGGAAGGGGTTGGCTTTAAAATCTAATTTAAAGTGTAGCTTGTGTCCCCGTGTGCTACCTGGCTACTTTTTTTTTGGGAAATTGTTTGAGTTCAAATAGAACCTTTACTTAATATGCATCTGCAATATGGGGACTTACTGTTAATCCCCAAATAAAAAAAATAAAAACATAGTATCAAACGTCCCAACCATTCGTAAAATATGTACTATATGGAGAAACGGGAAATTCCTTTTAAACATCAGAACGTCTGTTAAGTACTGGCAAAAAACTACTGAAACTTCCGGGGTCACTTTAGTAGGCAGTTTTAGACAGGGGGTTATACAAAGGAGCGGTAAGAAGAATTGGGAAATACAATTAAACAGTTTTTTTCAAACAGGGTTTTTTTGGAATCGTGTGTTTCCAGGAAGTAGGTAGCGAGCATGGGTTTATTTTAAATTGAAAGACAGACTCATTTGTTCTTTTAAAAAAAATTGGCACCGGACTGGAAAGTAAAGAAAAATACTGCGGGTTTTTTTTCTTTTTAGTGTTTTTTCAAGCTGAAAAGTATTTTCGAAAGTCACTGAAAAATGGTTTGACTAATTTATGCAAGATTTCGACTAAACACTGTCTTCAATGAAACAAAAGATGGTTTAAACCTGGACTCCACACAGTTCCCTGCCCAATGGTGGCATATTTTGATGATGAAGTGCTTTTCCCTTTTCATTGTAAAACTATGTTTCCATACGTGAAAACTGTGGTGTTCTCAACTAAAGTTTTCCAAAGGCAAAATATTTTTTCCATCTTATCGCCCGATGAATTGTGATCGAATGGGTTGCAATTTTATTGCCGAAGCACTGAAATTAAGAAAATTTACAGCTAAGTTCCAATTAGCT
The DNA here is from genome assembly GCA_028751875.1 of Rapana venosa. Taxonomy (NCBI): domain Eukaryota; kingdom Metazoa; phylum Mollusca; class Gastropoda; order Neogastropoda; family Muricidae; genus Rapana; species Rapana venosa. Next base: position 61,934,284 of record CM054149.1, on the reverse strand, counting down.
TAACTTTTTGTGACAAAACTAAAGTAACATTTATTTTAAATAAAACCCAGCTTCTGGAAAAACCAAAAGAAACATTTATAATTACGCTGTAGTCTCCAGCAAGAATATTTTTTAAAAATTTACATAAAATTTAAATGGATGGTCAAATATAGAAAATTCTAGAAAGTTCTTTTCATTATTTAGTTATTGCTTATTGGTCCTATTTTTCATTTTTGTTATTACTTTGGTTCATTTTGAAACGGTTTTAGTCAAGTTTAAAAGTCGTATCCGTTCATAGAGAGCTCTTTTTGGGTTTTTTGTTTCCTTCTTAAATCATCATGTGATTTTTTTGTATTATTTGCTTTTTACAAAAGAAAAGTCTGTAAAAAACCCCCCTTGTCAAAGGCCCTTTGGGCAATGACAAAAAAAATTTGTCAAAGCGTCAAAAGCGCCTCTCTTCTTTTTTTCTTTCTTTCTCTCGTCTGTCACTAGGTACCATTACTACATACCTTGACACCAAGAACCCACAAAACAGAATATTATAAACCCCTCCCCCGAAAAACCCCCAAGAATGCTTAACATACATACAAAATCCCCCAGGACAGGGGTCTTTGAAAGCTGTTTTTCGAAACTCTTTGTAATGTATGTTGTGCGTGCGTGCGTGCGTGTGAGTGTGTGTGTGTTGGTGTGTGAGTGTGTGGGTGAGTGTGTGTGTGTGAGTGGTGTGTGTGAGTGTGTTGATGTGAGTGTGAGGTGGTGTGTAATGTGGGGTGTGTGTGTGAGGTGTGGGGTGAGTGTGTGTGGGTGTGTTTTGGGAGTGTGGTGTGAGTGTATGTGTGTGTGGTGGTTTGGGAGTGTGTGTGGGGTTTGGTGTTGTGTAGTGAGTGTGTGTTGTGTGAGGTGTTGAGTGAGTGAGTTGGTGTGTGATGTGTGTGAGTGTGTGGGTGTGTAAAGCCCCCATAGACAAGGGGGGTAAGGCGATATGTTCTTTTTTCCCTGATTTTTATTTCCCAAAGGGGACGACCAAGCGTGAGTTGTTTGCTTATGGGAATTAATGTTTTGTGATCCTTTCTTCTGTGATTACAGCGAACCACAACATGTTTTGGCATACCGGGTACCTGTGATTGGCAGGTACGCGCATACACACACCACAAAAACCACACACACACAACACCCCACAAAACACACTACACAAAACACCCACACACAAAACCCACACACACACACAACACAACACACACACACCACCACACCTACCACACACACACACACACACACACACACAACACACCCCCCACACACACACACTGTGCTTAGGCGGGGTAAAAAAATGTAAATAGCTACAAAATGGGAAAACAAAAAGAAGTGTAACAAGCTGTCTTGTTTTCTAAAAAGTTGTTGTAAAGTTTTGACAAGTTTTGTAAATATTGTTTAGCAAAATCCCAAATTTTATATTTTACCCTAAAAGAAAGATTGTAACTTTTTTATTTATTACAAAATAAGGGAAAAGCCGACTAAAGGGTAAAGTGTCTCAAACTTACCATTTTTATAAAAACATGGCAATTTTTGGGCCCGATAGGGAAAGGAATCGCCCAAAGTTGGGGGGTTTTTATGTAAAAACTAGGAAGTTTGAAGAGCATTGGCTTGAGTCGGTTTTTCCTATCTTTTTGGACCCGTCACGACCTACACAACTACTTTTTCCTGTTTGCCCTTACACAAGCTTCCGCATTCAGCCCAGACAGTGTAAATATTTTTAAGTGGGCCTACAGGGGGAAAGAAAAACAAACTCCCACTTCCAGTTTTCTTAGTTTAGCCATGAAGAATAAACGGATTCCATTAGTTTCTTCCTGCCTCTTGTTTAAAGACTAGACATGGGTCTAAAAATGGCTCTAATCATGTCTTTTTTGTTCAGCATAATATTATTTCCTAAATGCAAATGTGGAGATTTCTCTGGACAACTTTACAGAGTTTAGTTTGTGGAACATTTTTGTATAGAGTTAAAACAATAGGTATAGAAATTAGAAGAAAAAAAGTTTGGGGGACCTTGTTGGATTGTTTCCTTGGCAACAATTAAAACAGTAATCTATGGATTTTGGGGGGCTTTACAAGCGATACTCTTTCAATATAAGGTACAACTTCTAACATAAGCTTGTAAAAACAAAATTGTACTACTTTTGACCCCCATGTCCCACTTTAAGGTTACTGTCAATGAGGATAGTTCTGTCATCTCAAACCTAGTCAGATTATGACATTGGGGGCCAATGATCTTTCCCCATAAGCTTCTGACGCTCAGATTGGTAACCCCTTACATAACTAAAGTGGAAAGCCCAGCAGAGAAAACATTTCAACTGTCCTGTTTTGGATAGTAACCCTTTGGACACGTGTGTCAAGTCCATGGACCAACAAATTTTCTGCAACTGTGCTGTTTATTTCTTTCAAAGGGGCAGACAATATTTTAAAACCAAACAAATGGTTAAATTCCCCGCCTTATCTCTCTATTTTAAGGGGGGGGTTGTTTTTTGGTCTCCTGGACTAAAAAAAAAAGTGATTAACAAAAAATCATCTAACTTTAACCTGAACTATGTATGACCACACCGAAAATAGAAGTACTTTAAAAAAAAAAAAAATAAACCCCCAAAACCCTCTGACAAATTTTTAACGTCTGTGTTGTGTGTGGGTGTGTTTGGGGGTTGTGTGTGTGTGTGTGGTGTGTGTGTGGTGTTGAAATTTCAAGTCAAGTCAATCTTTTTTCAATTTCCAGATGGTTCATTGAATAAGCAATGCATTTGCTTTTTTTCATCAAACCATCTATCTAAGAACAAAACTGTCTTCATGATAATACTGAAGTACTACATATTATCACCTTTACCAATAGTGTGTACCAATATAAAAAAGAGAGAAGAAAACCAATAAAATAATACACTGCAAAATACACACACCTACATACACACGCACATGCACACACAAAAAAACACACGCCCGGGCACAATAACACACACAGACAGACACACACAACACAGACACACACATCGCGCACAGCCACCCAGGCAAACCCCCTTAGGTAAAGATTTTTTAAAAGAATTTTTTAAAATCATAAAACTCAAAGAAACAAATTCATCACCTACTTTTGTATGTATATATATATATAAAATAATATATATATATATTAAATATATATATATTAATTTTAGAGAGAGAGAGAGAAAGAGAGAAGGGGGGGAGGAAGGGAGAGAGAGGAGGAGAGAGAGAGAGAGAAGTAAAATGGCAATAAAAAAAAAAACATGTTCAGCTTCTTTTCCTTTATTTCGTCACAAATTTTTGCTTCCATCTGAAGCTTCCTCAGGGTGAATGGATAACATAATAATAAAACCATCTTTTAAATTTGCAGATTACTGAGTCCTGTTTAAAAATCATCACCTACCCCCCACGTGAAACATAAGCCAATTCTGAGATCTTGTCTTGTTCCCCTGGATTTTTCCCCCCTTCCCCCCTCCACCCCCCCCTCATCTCCCCCCCCCTCCACTAACCCCCCCCCCCCCCCCCCCCCCAAATAAAAATTGTCAAGAAGCAATGACAGACCCCCCCAGACCCCGTGAACAAAATCCTTGCACAAACACACACAAAACACACACACCAACACACACCACACACCTTATAGCATTTCTCTGCTTTCATTGTTGTTGTATTGTTTATTTGCCTTTTTGCCAAAAGTTATTTTTTAGAATTAAACCATTTTACTGTAACTAGTCACATCAAATTAAGCCCCCCCCCCCCCCCCCCCCCTTTCCCCTTCTTCCCCTCATGTAAATTCACTTTGAGTGAACAACGTAAAATTTAAGCAACGCCCCCCAACAACAACAACAAACACACACACACTATTTTTTCTGAAACCAGGCCCCTTTAAAAAAGCAATGAACAAATGAAATCAAAAAAAAACGAAAGTTAAAAAAGCTCAAAGAGGGGGGACAAAATGTGAACACTATTTTTAGATCTCGGTTTGTTATCGGGGACCAGCAACAAAACCAGAGAAAAATAATTTTAAAAACAAACACTAGGCCCTTGTCTGTTCATTTTTGGGTTTTCGGGTTTCTTCTTCTGTTTTTATAGGGTTGTTTTTTTTTTTTTTTCTTCTGTTCCTTGCTAGAGCCCGAGGTTCACCAATGGGGAGATTTTTGCTAGGCGAAGTTTTTTTTTCCCAAACCCTTTTGGTGCCGCATTTGACTTTTGGGATGGTGTTTTAAAAAAACGACACCTTGTACTGCGGTTTACATTTTTTTTGTTTTCACCGTTCCTTCCAAGACCCTCTTTTTCCCAAAAGGGTTGAACGGATTTGGGGCGGGTCTTTTTTTTGTTTTTTTTTAAGGTAAGCCCAAATTCTCTGCGTGCGTTCGCCCCGGGGGTTTGGTTTTTTAGTTCCCTTGGACTGTGACATTCAGTTTGATTTTTTTTTCTCCCTCAAACTGGGGAAAAAAGGGCGAGGCTGGGAATCAAACACAGAAAACCCACGGTTTATTTTTGGGGAGGGGAAGTTTTAAACCCTTGCTGCCCTCCTTTTTGGGGGTTTGTTCTTTTTTTCATTATGTACTTTTTTTCATTTCTTAAATTTTTTTTGGTGGAGAACAGCGATGGATTCTGGCTTTCTGGTGTTTTTTTTATTTTTAAAAAACGTTTTTTCTTATTTTTTCAAAAGACAGTCTTAGGGGGGGGGGGGGGGGGGGGGGGGGGGGGGGGGGGGGGGGCAGTCAAATATTTAAATTTCATTTTCTGTGTATTCATGCTGTTATATTGTATTCAGTCCTTTTGTTCCCTGTCCTCTTCTTTCGATCACACAGGGACGTGAGTGTCCATGGAAGTTGAGGGGCCTTTTACACCTATAAGTTGTTGTTGCTAAAACTGATTTCGTTCCTCCTGTTTTAATTATTTGTTCCGTGCTTTTTGAATGAATCGATCTAAAAAGTCTTTATTGAATTCTTTTAAAAACCTGTCACAAAAGGTGTTAGAGGGGGGGGGATGGGGAGGGAGGAGGGGCAGGGACAGTGGGTTACAACCAAAAGTCGTGATTCTGAAGCGCGGGGTCGAAACCCACATACCCCTCGTGCCTTCTCAAGTTTAAACCCCACCCCCACCCCCACCCCACCCCCTCAGCAAAATCAGTACAACTCCACTCTTTTCCCGAACTTTCCCTTGGGTGAGACTTACACCCGGGTCCCTGAGTACATCGCGCGAACGCACGCGAACATCTTACACACATGGTTAAAAAAAACAACCACCCCCAAAACCCCAAAGTTCTGCCCTTTGGGAAAAATAGGCCATTTGTGCGGCATAAAGCAGATGGGAAAAAAATTTTTTTTTAATTAAAAACCCCCCCATGCAGGCGTGTTTTGTTTAGACATCATTCTTGATGTCAGATGTGGGTATCGTAACGGAAAGGGGAAAAGGTCCCCATAGGGGAAATTTTACTATTGAGGATCCTGGAGTTATAAGCGGGGCAACAACAACAACAATAAAAACAAAAACGAGACAACAACAAGTGATCGGTTTTCAGCCTTCAGTCTCGAAGATATGGGGTGTGCTCTAGGTTTCATTCTGTACAACGTCGGGTGGGGTGGCCAGTCCCCCACGGGCATGACAACAGTGCCTATGGCAGAGGAAGGCACAGATAAGTTTTACAAAGCGGTTGTTCCTGGGCTGCAGTGATTTCACCTTTATAGCAGCAAAGCTGGGCAGCTTCCTGTTATCATTTTTTTAAATATCATACTGATTCAACCTTGACAACAACACAAAAAGGGGTGGGGGGGGTGGGCAAAAAAACAAATTGTTGTCCCCAGAACTTTTCCCTTTTTTCAATGTAGAGGTGGTGGAGAAAACCCTTTAAGATAAATCGAGATTTCAAAATTTTGTTGTACGATAACATTTGATTTGTGTTTTAACGGTCGTTTCTGTGTTGTCAACAAGTATAAGTTGAAGACTTCAAAACAAATTGCCTCCTTTGCATAGATTTGATTAGTTTTTTTGTTTTTTAAAAAAAAACTTTGACGGGTTGATTTTTTAAATAAATCTTTTTTTTTTTTTTCCGTTCCTTTGGGTAGAACTCCGAGGTTCGCCAATATTGAGATTTTTTGGGGGGACGAACCCTTTCTTCCCACCGTTAAAAGGGACCCATTTTTGAATTCGGGGGTTTATGTTGAACACAAAGCCCGTTGATCATCTTTTTAAAACTATTTTTTTGGGGTGTGTGTGTTGTTGTGTTGTGTGTGTGTGGTGTGTGTGTGTGGTGTGTGTGTGTGTGTGTGGTGTGTGTTGTGTGTGTGTGGTATCTGTTCTTACTTGCACAAAAGGCTACTCTCCTGAAAGGAGAACGAGTTTTAACGTTTTGCGTAAGATTTTTGCGTGGGTGTACACTGGGCCTCAATTTAATCTCGCCCAAAGGGTTTTTTTTTTTTTTTTTTTGGGGGGGGGGGGGGGGGGGGGGAAATGGAATCAGTGCTGATTAACCTGAGGAAAAGACCCTCAAAGGGGGTCCCCTTTTTTAGGGGTCGAACCCGGGCCCCCAAAATTAGCGAGGCGGACATTCGAAAACCCTTAGGCAAGCCGCCCCGCATTCTCTCTGAATCAGATTTTGTCGAATTCAATAATTTTACGTGGGGGAAAAATGCGGGGGGTTCAATGTAATTACTTTTTTTTTTTACAAACGAATTTAGGCAACACAAAAAAAGTCCCTGGAAAGCAGATGAATCCGTTTGGGAAAATTATATTATTTTTTTGGGAAAGAGCGGTTTACAAAAAACCCAAAAAGCAAGCATATAGCGAGCAGACGGGCAGACAACAAAAAACAAAAACCTGAGACTGAGAGATAGAGACTGGGAAGGGAAAAAAAAACCAAACAACCAAAATTTACAACTCCATGACCACCTAAAAACCCTCCCTTACCTTTAATTTACTTGGCCTACAGTTGACGATGAAGTTTCTATCAAGTCAAAAGCGTGGGTCCTTTGCCCCTTTTTTTCCCGGTCCACAAAACAAAAGTGGGGAATGGTCACAACCTGACACAGTTACAACCTCTTCTTTTTTAACCCCCTTCGGTCTCTTTAAATTTCCCCCAAAATTTTTTTTTCCCCCCGAAACTTTTAAAAACCGGACCAAACACAGCTAAATTTTGGGTGCCCAAGGCGCAAAAAGGGAGACCATGCCAGAGGGGAAAACCCCTGTGCTTCGAGCACCACGTGCGACGGCTGCGCGGGAACTGATCATTTGAGCCCCTTCTTTTTTACCGCTGTTTCGCCACTATCCTGCTGCTGCCGTCGCTGTGCGTCTCGTGCGCCTGCTGTCGCCTCTGTGCGCCTGTCCCCTTGTCAGGGTTGACGACCATTCACTCTTAACATCCCCTTTATTACCGTTGGACATTTCTTCTTTTTTTTTGGAATGATGAAGAAAAAAGAAGAAGAAGAAGAAAAGAAGAAAAGAAGAAGAAGAAGAAAAAAGAAGAAGAAGAAGAGGTGACAATAGAGCCTGATGAGATGAAAAAGTGATGATGTGATGATGAGATGAGGGAAAAGAAAGACGACGACGACGACGACGGAGGTGTTGTTGATGTTGATGGTGGGTTGGAGTGGTGGTGGTGAGAGTATGATGATGATGGTGGTGGTGGGGTGGTGGTGATGATGAGAGTGGTGGGTGGTGGTGGGGGTGGGGTGGTGGTGGTGGGGTGTGAGTTGATTGAGGTGGTGGTGGGGGAATGATATGATTAAAAGATATGATATGGTGATGGTGGTGGTGGTGGTATTTTGGGATCACGAGAGTGATATAACGCTCGACACAAGCACGAGAACAAGGATAAAAACCCAACACACACACACCACACAACACACACAAACACACACACACACACACACACACAAACACACACTCTCACACACCACACACTCCACAAAATTTCCCCATCTCACACACTCACATCACACACACACACACACACACTCACAACGCACTCCCCACACACCACGCACGCACACACACAGACAACCACTCCCCCCCCCCAACCCCCCTCCCCCCTCCCCCACCCCCCACACTACACACTCACAACACACTTATCCCCCCCCCCCCCCCACACACGGGGGGGGATAGCCTAGTGGGTTTGAACATTGCCTGCAATCTACAAACCCGGTTCGATTCCCCTTTTAAGGGGATATTTTCCCCTGGAGTTAACATCAGTGCAGACTCCACTCTCCCCAAAAGTCCTTTGGATGAGACTATAAACCGAGGCCCCGTGTGCGAACCACGCAAAACACCTTGCCGACACGTTAAATCCCGTTCCCCTTTTCGTAAGAGTAGGCCTCGTGTGCCGGGGGAACAGAACAGAATTTACAAAACCCTAGCACACGGGGGCTGGGTGTAGAAAAACACTTTTAAATGCTTATTCCATTCTCCTCAATTAAAAGATTTTAAATTTAAAACATACATAAAAAACCCCCCCCCCTCACACAACACACACACACACACACACACACCACACACACACACCACACACACACACACCACACAAAAAAACCACACCACACATATAACTGACAGGGTTCCCCTCAAAAAAGGGGAGTTTTTGTTTTTTTAAACATTATACTTCCCTTTTTATCTGTCTAAAATGAAATACTAAATTTAAAACCTTCTCAACTGATTTTCTTTGAAAATACATTTTTTAAAAAAAACCTTCCATTCAACTTGTTGTTTTTGTTTTTTCTTCTTCTTTTTTTGTTTTTGTTTTTTTCTTCTTGTTCTTTTCTTATTGTTTTTGTTGTTTTGTTCTTCTTTTTCTTTTCTTAGTTCTAACGCTAGTCATCAACATTGTTGTCTGCATATAAGCGAAAAGTGTTTGCCTGCCCTTTAAAACCCCTACAAGAGGCTCAGCACATCCTCTTCGGCGTAGGGAGACATGTTTTTTTTGGAGACTTTCCCGGGTGAAGGAAGGAGAAGGGGCCCAAAAAGCCAGAACATAGACAAAAAAGGAAATTTTGGGAAAAAAGGGGTAAAACTGAAAGAAAGAGAAAGGGTAGAAAAAGGGAATCCCTTTCAATAATTTTCCAAAAAGGGGGAGATGCTATACTGACGGGCCCCCCAATCTCTACGGAAGGGGGGGGGGGGGGGGGGTTGCGGTGGGTTTTTTTTTGTTTAGCAGGAAAGGTTTTAAACACACCTTCAATTTACATGAATCTTTTGAAATTTGCGAAATCAATCTCAACCTACCTGGCCACTTTTATTTCTATCTGCTGCCCTTTTCCGTCCACCTTTCCCAGCCTAAAAAAAAACCTAACATCTTCTCTTTTTCACCAAGAAATTTCCCGCCCCTCGAACCCCTACAGCCTCTCTCCCACAAACTGTAATTCTTGGTACTTCAACTTTCCATTTTTGAAACCAGTCTTCTCCAGATGTCAAACGTCTTTCCTTTCTCTGCCAACCATTCCTCTCTCAAATGGTAAACGAAGCAACACACCGTCCGGTCATATTTAAAAAGGCTGATTACTAATGCTTCATTTAATCTTGTCACATCTGTTTTTGTCACCGACGAATGCATTTTGATATTCCGCCATTCTTTTCCCTCTTAACATCACAAAAACCCGTCAGAAAGAAGAAATATGTTTTCTCGTCGCAATCTTAAAGGGGCCCTTGACATTCATACCTCTCTCACAAGCTTCGAAAGTTTTTTTACAACCCTGACCACCTGACCTCTCTGCACTATAACACTATTTCCCCCAACTGCTTTAAAGAGATGACCTCCTACTGACCATCCCTCCCGAAGACCCGTGCGCCATGGTATACCCAAACTCTTGATAGCGAAGCCAAAACGCCGGCAAAGGAAGCCCAAGGGGGAAGTCAAAAACCCAAAACAACAAACAAATTTTCCAAAACAAATAAACAAAAAAAACCCTTTAAACCA
>CM054149.1:61858029-61923877 GCA_028751875.1 Rapana venosa | reverse complement strand
TTTTTTTCCCCTTGTTGGCAAGAAAAGTTGCGTGTTGCGTACAAAAACAGCAAACAGTTGTGGCAACATAGAAGTCTTTCCTGAATGGTCAGCTATGGCGAATAACTGTGTGCTCAGTGTTGTGAGCGTCTGTTAAGAATAGAGTTTTTGATTGTAGTTGGCTGGCTGGTTTGCCGATTGTGCTAGTTATTCAATAAGAAGTCGACTAACCACAATTATGTGCTAGAGCTCCGAGGTTTTTACCAATGGTGAGATTTTGCTTATGGGATTGTTTGTTTGGGTTTTCTTTGTTTTTGGTTTTTTAGCCACCATGAAGGTAGCTGCATACCAACCCCGGGGATGTTCGTGTTTCCCTAACCCACCCAATGCTGACATGAATTACGGGATCTTTAACATGCGTATTTGGAATTCTGCATATACATATACACGAAGGGAATTAAAGCACTGGCAGGTCTGCACTTAGAGTTGACTCGGCAGAGCTGTAAAAGTTCTCACCCCTATTTCACCAGACGCCACCGAGATTCGAACACGGTGTCGTGTTTAGTCCAGCATCATCCCCGAAGTCGGAATGCGGCTACCTAAAGAGTGGGCAAAAATGGTCGTATAGGTAAAGAAAAATCTCACCCTTTGGTGACCCTGGGAGCCTAGCTGAGGGCGAAGAAATAATATTTTATAATAATGTTTCATTTACATGTTATGTATATAACACATTGCCAAGAAAAACAAAACAAACAAACGAAGAAACACATACACACGCACACACACACACTCACGAACGCACACACACTCACGAACGCACACACACGCATGCACACACACACACGAACGCACACACACGCACGCACGCACACGTACGCACACACACAACGCACACACACACACGCACGCACGCACAACACCACACACAACACACACACACACACACACACACACACACACCACGCGCGCGCGCGCGCGCGCGCGCGACAGTCAGGAAAATCTATGTGTACACGCATACATCCACTCTAGCTCACTTGCGGTGCAATAATAATAATATAAAAAAAAGACCGGGGAAACTCACTTTGACATGAAACCCAAATGAACACACTCATTAATTCATTTTATGCTGGGAAAAACTGACATCAAAGTCAACATATGCAGAGAAAAGCAGCCTACACCGTAATGCAACAAGGACGCTTGGAAAAGAAAAACAAATAATGGGTGGCGCTGCTCTTGTGGCGCTGCGCTCTGCCTAGGGAGAGCAGCCCGAATTTCACGCAGAGAAATCTGCCGTGACTTAAAAGTGGTATACAATACAATACAATACAATACAATACAATACAATACAATACAATACAATACAATGCAATGCAACAAAACCCAACAAAAATTAAAGCTAAAAAAATGCAGACATCCTTCATTCTTTACACACACATACACACACTCACACTCACACAGAGTATTTTATTTACTTTTATTTCGAGGATAATGGAATAAGCGTTAATCTGCTTTTTTTTCATCCAGTCCTCGTGTGTATGCAGTTTTGTAAATTTTGTCGTCGGTTCCCACCGGCACACAATGGCCTACTCTTCCGAAAAGCGGGGAACTGGTTTTAACGTATGCGCAAGATGTTCTGCGTGCATTCGCACACGGGACCTGGTTTGTAGTCTCATCCAGAGAGAGAGAGAGAGAGAGAGAGAGAGAGAGAGATCCAATTAAACCAAATCTGGTCATTTCGAGAATAATGAATAAGCACAGGAGTGCTTTTTCTTTTTAAACTTCGGGAGATGACGGTTATGATAAAATACAAGACATAAACAACGCCCCCACCCCCTTCCTGGTCACCCCAAAAAATCAACAACAAAAAGCAAACGTAACAACTGAAACAACAACAACCCCCTCACCCACCTACCCTCCAAAAAACCCAACAAAAAACAACGACAAAAACCTACCGAAACAACAACAGCAAAACAAACAAACAAACAAAACCCCCAACGAAAACCAAACCAACACGCCCAAACCACCTCATAAATCACACGCTTTGATAAAAAGGGAGAAAAATATTCAACCAGTGTGCTGCTCCATTTTGAACAAAGACAAATTTTTAAAAAGCAAACAAACAAGTATTCAAAGAAAGAAAATAAAAACAAAGGAAGAACAACCAAATAAACAATAAAAAAAAAGAGACAAAATGGATAAAAAGAAAGAGGAGAAGAAGACGAGAGAGAGAGAGAGAGAGAGAGAGAGAGAAGAGAGAGAGAGAGAGAGAGAGAGAGAGAGAAAATACATACACATGCCGCACGCACTCGCCAACACACATACACACACACCTCCCCCCTCTTTCCACACACTCACACACACAAACACACAGAGAAACACAGAGAACAACACAGTGCTCTCGGCCCAATCCGAAAATGGTTTCAGAACCCCCCCCCCCCCCCCCCCCACCCCTCCCCACACCTACCCCCCCCCCCTCCCACACATCTCCCTCCTCACCCCCTCCCTCCCCACACCTGCCCCCCCCCCCCCCCCCCCCCCACACACACACACAATGACACTCAACATACACTTAACATGACAGACCAACAGACAAAAGAAAGTGACGATCACTCATGAGCAGGATCACTCATGAACAGGATCACTCATGAACGGGTCAAAGGGAGAAGAGTCCTGACCCTGCATGGTACATGTCTGTCATATCCATCACTGGTGGCTGTCACTGATGGCAGTTCACTGTCAAGTGACCCGCTCTGCAGCCGCAGGTAGGCCTAGGCCTCTAGGCTAGTAGCCTAGGCCTGGCCTAGCAGTAGGCTAGGACTAGAAGCCTGTCCTAGGCTGAGGAGGTGGGCGGGTGACTGGTAGTACAAATTCAAAAGTCTTTATGTCCTGTATCCCTTTTAGGGATATGGAAGATTTTTTTTACACAATATCAATGAACAAAATCGTAACTGAACATCATACATGCACCATGTAACTGGATATTTGAACCCATTGCTATAGAACGACAAACATTGTGCGTTTACACATATCAAACTCTTGGAACAAAGTGTACCTGCTATTTCTGATTGGTACTAATCAGTTTAACATCATTGAGCAGAGTCTTTTAATTTGATGTAAGAACAGAGTTGTTCATACTTCAACGTGTCTGGATGTTTAGCATAATATTTTGGTAAACATTTCTTAAATGTAAAAAAAAAAAAAAAGAACTTCGTTAAACATTTGACAAATGAAAAGGTAGGGGCTGAAAACAACCAAGGCCATGAGTGTACTGTATTAACTTTAAAGTAACAGACAAGGAAAACATGAAACGGGACAGACGGACAGACAGACATACATACAGACAGACATACATGCAGGCAGGAAGGTAGACAGAGGGGTCTGTGTGTGTGACACACCAGCACTTGATGACTACTGTTGATTTACAAAGCATTTGGTTTTTGTTCTCTTTTAATCAATTAAAAAGAAAGCTCATGCTTAGTAGTCTGAGTAAAAGTGGGGGACTGTACAGACTGGACGATAAGTAAATGAAGTGCAGCAATGTATACAACCACATGCTTTTGCACCTGTCGTAAGTGAATGAAGTGTTTTATTGTAGGCTATCGATTTGAAGGGGAAAAGACACTGTAATGTTTGTATTGAATACCTGCCAAACTGAAATGCGGAGTCCCACAGGGTTCCAGTTCTAGGCCCTGTTCTGTTCACTCTTTACACTGCCCCACTGTCACATATAATAAAACGTCATCAAATCAACCATCATCTTTAGCAGATGACTCTCAGATTCAAAGCAGTGTTACTCCTGAAAATCTGCCTTCTCTCCTGGCAAATATGGCCCACTGCTTTGAAGATATTCAAAATTGGATGACACAGAACAAATTACAGCTAAATGCAGATAAAACCGAAGCCATGCTCGTAGGGACCAAACACAAACTCTCGTCCATTACAACAACTTCAATAGAACTTGGCAATGCATCAGTCCCTCTATCCACTGCTGTGAAGTACCTAGGTGTTGTTATCGACAACACACTCTCTATGTAAAAATTAATCACCCAGACCTGTCAGTCGTGCTACTATCAGTTACGGCGTATTAGTGCAATTCGAAAGTACCTGTCCACCGATGCAACAGCCAAACTTGTCACTTCTCTCATTCTTTCACATCTGGACTATTGCACTTCTCTTTTGTCTGGTCTGCCAGCATCATCTATCCACTCCCTTCAGCGTATACAAAACTCCGCAGCTCGACTAGTTCTCAGAAAGAAAAAAATCGGAGCACATTACCCCCCTCTTTGCGATCTCTCCACTGGCTGCCTGTGCCACAGAGAGTAGAATATAAGATCAGTACCCTCTGTTACAAATATCTCCACAAAACTGCACCCTCCTACCTCTGTGAATGTCTTAACCTGTACACTCCTTCACGTTCCCTCCGCTCTGCTGCAGATACCTTGTGCCTACGAATACCTAGATTCAACCAATCTACAGTTGGCCGCCGCTCTTTCTCTATTTCGGGTCCATCGACCTGAAATGAGCTCCCTCTCTCTCTTCGCCAGAAGCCTAGCTATGACACTTTTAAATCAAGCCTCAAGACATATTTATTTCAAACCTAAGATTTCCCCCCTCTTGTCTCATATCAGAACTATCCCACCTTCACTAACCCATGTCCTATCACCCTGCTAAAGTATATGACCTGTGTGTGTGTGTGTGTGTGTGTGCGCGCGCTTTTGAAAAACATTTGACTATTGCAATTTTATTTCATAGATTTGGTCTGCAGTACCACGTTTGTAATATCTGTTTGAACTATTGATTATTTGTCATTGGTTGTATGACTGTGTAAGATTAGGTCGAATGCATGCCCTTTGATTTGTCTTTGCAAGATATAGCGCTATATAAGTTCCATTTATTATTATTATTATTCTTGTTGTTGTTGTATTATACCACTTTAAATCACAGCCGAGTTATCTGCCTAAAATTCGGGCTGCTCTCTCCAGGAAGGGAGCGCCTCGCCTCAAGAGCAGCAACAGCCAGTTTTTCTTTCTTTTTCTTGTCTGCCTGTGTATTTGTTGCCTTATCAGATTGGCTTTTTGTTGTTGTTTTTGCTACAGAATTTTGCCAGGCACAAATCTCTTGTTGCCTGGGTTCTTTTACGTGCACTAAATGCGTGTTAACACACGGGGTTTAGGTTTATCGTCTCACCCAAAAGATTAACACCAAGACCACCACTCACAGTCTAGTGGATTGGGAGGGGGGGGGGAGGGGGGGAGGCGTAGTTTCAGGTACAAACGGGTATCAAACCACCACACACTTCGAACACCGACTTTTCACTTTCTAGGCAGGTGCGTTACCTCTAGACCACAAAGACTATCGAATCACAAAGCAGGGTTGGAGGTTAAAACTTCTCCACCTTTTTATTTGCCCACCTGCATCGCTATTTTTCGTTCATTTCTTGTTTTTGTTTCTATCAGAGTGCAACATCTGTACTTTTGGCATGTCTGTTCACACAGCACAGGAAAGAGCACTTTGTTTTTTTCCTCCCTCAGTTGTCTCCCTTCAGGAGACGGGGCAAGCTCAGTGGTCAGAGCACTCCCTTTCCCCAAGCCGGATGGGTGACTGTTTGCACACCTTGGTTTCAGTACAGTCCCCCACTTTTACTCAGCTGTAAATGGGTACTTGCCCCTCTTTAGGGACTGGGAAGGTAAGCAGCAAGGGAGGTAAGGTCTGTGGGTTCTACTGGCCTGAGGTCTCTGACACCTCGCTCCCCAACCACTGCAGAGGTTATGGGAACACTTTTACCTTTACTCCATTCTCAGTGGCTAGAGAGAGAGAGAGAGAGAGAGAGAGAGAGAGAGATGCATACACACCTGACCATCCATGTACAAGCCAACATTCAGACTTCACACACATTTCCCATTTTTCGAGATCACCTCCTAAAATTCCAATTCATTTCAAAAGTGGAGAACATGTAATTGAAACGGTAGAAACCTATAAATGTCTAGGTATCGTTTTTCATCAGAATTGGAAATTTCACCAACCGCCATGGCGCAGTGGTTAGCGCCTTGGGTTACGGACTGGTAGGTCGCGGGTTCGATTCCCATACGAGTCATAGGGACTTTTCGGACTCCGGCCGGCTCCTACCCAGAGTGAGTGTGCTGTGGGCTCAGTGGGAAGACTGGGACCACACAGTCGAGCTTCATCCACTTTACGGATGCGAGTTTGAGAGTGTTGCTCAAATTACCTGACCAAAACTGCAGGTGTCTATATCTCTCGGGCCCGGTTGACGCCGAGATATGATGGTAAGCGTAGAGTACAACCCTGTCAAGTAGTCTCAGAGCATATGCACTTCCACAGCAGCATCATTACGTCATCCTCATTGTTATTGATCATCATGCAATAAACAAAAAAAAATGCCTCTGATTCGGTGGTCCCAGTTGCTCTGGTCTCATGGTGACCTCAGATTCGGTTTGCCCAAACACTTCTGTGCCTGTGATGAGTTTGTGTCAAAGCCTTTGGGGTTGGAGGTTCGCGGCGGACGGTTGTTGGAGGGACGTTGTGGTGGTTGCCACCTCAGGTGGGCAACTCACTCAGTCTGGCTCCGCGACTGAGCTAATACTGTCGTTAGTAGGGGGTTTAGTAGGTGATGTTCTGCGTATGTTAGCTCAGAACAGGCACCACTGAACACCACCAAAGTGACCCAGCAGCAGTGCAGGGCCCCTCTGGCTGGTGGCCCCACGGCGGCCTGATAGTGATGGGCTCCCTGTGGACTTCCGACCCTGGGGATGAGACATAACGAATCTGGGTATGGCTGTGGCGGGGAGATTGGAATGAGCGGCGTGGGGGCAGTGGGACGAGGGATGTCAGAGAAGATGAGGCAGCAAAAAAAAAAAAGAATAAAAAAAAAAGAATTGGAAATTTCAAGCAACACAAGAATATTTAGTAAAACAAAGCAATATACGCCTTTAAAAGAGCAGTTCATTGACAAAATTTAAAGACTACTATAATAATGCGTTTATTCGACTCACTGATAACTCCTGTTTTAACCTATGGAGCAGAAGTTTGGTTTCTTCTTTGTTTTAATGGGGAGACAGAATTTCATATTAATAAACTGTTCAAGGGATGCTTATCCAATCAGTTTTTGCATGAGAATTTTCATGTAAAATGTTGTAAACAAATACTAGGCGTTCATAAAAAAGCATTAGTACTACCCACTTTGGGTGAATTTGGAAGATTTCCACTGACCCTCAAAATCATATGCCAGATAATATCCTTTTGAATTCATTTGACAGAATAAAAACCAAACTCTTATATTAGAATAGTATACGATTATATGTATCAGACGAATACATATGATAAATGGATCAACACAGTGAAAAATATGTTGTACACAATTGGATTCAAGCATGTCTGGAAGCACCAAAGTACTCTTAATGTTCATCGGTTGAGTTATCCTGTTAGAAGAAAACTTGAGGACATGTATAAAACATTTTGGATCTACCAGAAGAAAGAGTTTGCAAAACTAACATTTTATGATTATGCTACCAAAGAATACAGACTGGAACCATATTTAATAAACTATGGAAACAAAACCCATAAGAAGATGCATTGTACATTTCGCACAAGCTCTCTTAATTTAATGATAGAGAAAGGGAAGCACCAAAATATAACCAGAGAGGACAGAAAATATAGATACTGTAACAAAATAGAAGATGAATTTCATCTACTCGATGAATGTATTTTATATGATGAACTCAGAAATAATTTGTTATTAAAAATCAAAGACAAAGAACGCAAAAACTGTGTACATAAATTAAGTGACATAATCACAGCTGATATATATCAAGCAGATGTCATCAGATATGTGTATGAGTATTTTGAAAAAAGAGATAAAGAGAAGTAGAATGCAACATGTTTTTAGTGTACATCACTTTTAGCCAAAATAGATAATTATAATTGATGTTTTTGTTGTGTCAAATAAGTCTACATGACTTAAATGGCAATAAAGTATTCTGAATCTGAATCACACTTCTCTCTCTCACACTCACAAGCACATTCATCACTCACAATCAAGGGGACAGCAGCACCAACAAGTATAAATGTGGTCAACATTATATCAACATCTTTATTGAACAGTATCACAAAATGCGGCTCAGCCCACCCTCAAAGTTCAAATCAGCGGGAAAGCACAACAGCCCTCACACACACACACACACACCCAGCTTGATCCTGTGTTAGTACAAGATGCACAGAATGCAGGTTTACTACTTTGACTTCTTCCTTTTTCATCTCTGATATTGAAAATGAAAGATGGACAACAACAAAAAATGCATGTATCCCCCACCCACCCTCCAAAACCATGCAAAAAGACAACACAACCCCCCCCAAAAAAAAAAAACAACAACAACAAACCCTCTAACATTATACATAACAAATCATTACTCCCCCTTAAAAAAACCCAAAAACTTTGTCGCATTTTCTTTTGGTTTTATATAGAACTAATACAAAACAAAACCTACTCTCACCATGCAAACCCCCCCCCCCCCCCCCCCCCCCCCAGCAAACAATGAAAAAACCCAGCAAACCAACCCTCCAATAAAAACAAAGAAAGAAAGAAAAAAAGAATGCAATTTTTACAAAAACAACAGAAGACAAAGGCCCCTTCTCCTCTACCCTTAAAAAAAGTGTCTCAAAAGAAATAAAACTTTCACTTGGTATATTCAATACTGAAAAAAAAATCTATCGTTTTCAGTTCACAATCAGGGAGGGCAGGAGAAGGACAGGGGGAAGAAATAAAAACTTTCACTCGGTACGTTCGTTCAATCTTGAAAAAAAATCTTAACAGCAGGAGGGAAAATGCTGAAAGCAAAAAGATGAATAATTAACCCTGCCATCAAAATATTCCAAACCTTAAAACTACATGCTTAAGGACCAACACCCCCACCCCCAAACAACACCACAGAAAAAAAACCCAAATGTTGCCTCCATACTTTTCCAATAAACTCCAAAGACACAGTGATGTGAAAAACAAAAACTAAAGAAGGAAATAAGCAAAAGCAGCAAGCAAAACAAAGAAAAAAATTGGAAAAACAACCCACCCCCAACCATAAAAAGTTATAAAACTCACAAAACCAACCTCCAAAGCCAATGAACAAAGATGTTAAAAAAAAACCCAAACAACAAACAAACAAAAACCCAACGAGCTCTTGACCATACGTGATTTCCCAAATTTACTACGAGAGTTACTATTTGGTTTTCATTTATACTACAATGTCTGTTTTCAAACTACTGGTGTGAGAATAACAAAGCTACTGTCACATCTAACATCCGTTCCACGTATTGAAATCATCTTCCAGGTTTTGTTTGTTTTTTATTTTTTAAACAAGGAAGTATAGGACATGGATCTTATCATTTGAATACAGCCTCTCTGTTGGCTGTCAATGTTTCAGTGTGTGATCCTCCTTGTTCTGTGACTTGCTCTTAAAGGTGCCTTCAAAGAAACAGCAAAGTTCTTCCTAAAGCAAACAAACATTTGATATCTCTGATTTTCTCACCATACTGAAATAATCACATCCCTGAAGAAGGAATGCGGCGACCTCCATGGTGGGGTAAAAAGGTGGCATATGCAAACATTTCACCATTGGTTAACCTTGGAGCTCTGGCTGAAGAAGAAAAAAAAATATAACAAAAGAAAAAGCCATGTTTCTGTAAGGAAACAAATAAATGCTGGTTGATTATGATATTTGCAGTGGATTATAAACCATCAACTTCATTGTCATTCTCCTACATCTTATCATTCTCCTATTTCTATCAAATAGTGACTTTGACTGTTCAAACAAACAAACAAAAATCCATCAATAATAATATCATAAAAATGATATACCGAAGCCAATAAATTTTCGAATTTAGCAGCGGTCTGAAGCAAACTAGACTGAACCTTCAGATAAACTCTTGCTCTTTTACTGCCTTGTTGTTTACCTTCTTTTCCTATCTCCCTGAAGATCAATATAAATGCTAAGTGAAAATTTAGAAAGCGTTCTATTGAGCATTGTTATCTAGAAGCAGTATTTCAATCCCTAGCACTTCACAAAAAAAAGAAAAGGACTGCCCCCTCCCTCCACCACAAGGTGTACAGACATCAGAAAATATGCATGCATGAACAAAACACACACACGTGCATGTGGGAACGGATGGCAAAATTTACAAAACAGCATACTCACGGGGATTGGATGTAAAAAAACCAAAAGCACATGAGTTCTCATTCTAATAAACTTGAAATAAAAGAATGAAATAACAAATAAAAATAAAATAAACATACCCATGCATGCACACACAAACACACGCACGCACGCACACACACGCATGCGCACGCACACACACATACATACGCATGCATATGCGCACACACACACAGAACTTCTCTGTCTTCAACTCATTTGCAGGCAATAACACCAGAAAATATTCACAGGAAAAGCATTTGTAAAAAAGCCTAGATAATTATACTTCTGGCGTTTCAGTGTGACAACTGTGTCTATGTCACATTCACACACTAGCAAAAGACACTGACACGTCTACTGCAAGCAGCAAGTGTGGGCAAACATAAAAGCTATAAGGTGTAACTTTCCTTTTAACATAATAGTCACACATCACTGTTTGCTAGTATACATTCACATATCACTGTTAGTACACATCCCCACATCACAGTACACATCCCCACATCACAGTACACATCCACATACCACACATCACAGTACACATCCACATCACTGTACACATCCCCACAGTATACATTCACATAGCTTAGTACCATTTCAATCCCTTAAAGCGCACAGCAAGCAAGGGGGACCTAGGATGAAGATGCATGCAGCCTAAGTTTTCGTTAAAGGTAACTCAAACCAGTTTTGGAGTCAGGATAGCTCAGTGGTCATAGCACTCGCTTTCCCCAAGCTAAGGTTAAACAGCATCGAGCGTGGTTACCAAGTGTATGGGTGTCTGTTTGCGCGCCTTGGCTTCAATACAATCCGCGAGTTAATGGGTACCTGCCCTCTTCAGGGACAGGGAAGGCAAAACAGCAAGGGAGAGGAGATGGGTGCCACCCTCCATATGCTGGCCCCTGGAGAAGCTGAGGTCTTTTGACATCTTGCTCCACAACGACTGCATAGGTTATGGGAACACCTTTACCAAACAGGATCTTAAAAAGATAGTTTCAAAGGCTTCAGTTTTATCTTATGACTTCCTATACTACATTACAAACCAAAGAATGTACACCACACTTTTCTTTTCTAAAACAAAAATACAAACCTGATGAAAACCAGTGTGACTCAGTTGGAGAAAAAGACACATAAAAAGATGGAAGAGGGAAAATGCACGAAAAGAAACAGTGACAAAGAGCTTATGATTCTACACTGTAGCTGTATAACTGAAGGATAGCTGATGGAGAAATGAAGGAATCAGAAGTGTGGTGACTTTATAATTTTGTGCTTTGAAGAATCAAGATGAGTCGGATGTAGAGTTGAACACTTTCTGATGCATATTTATTGAATAACGTACAACAGATAGCCAGACAGTAATTAGCTGCGAATCTAAGTCAAATTTGGACACGGCAAAGAGATTTTTGTAGTCAGCAGTGTCCTGTGAAAAACAAAGATGGTCAACTACTGGGGTCTATACACTGATTTATGTAGAATGCATATTCCAAACATGCTACAAGTTCATAGATAGGTTTAAAATGACGTTGTAGGCTACATTTCTGATGGAAGAAGCAAAAAGTACTCGATGGTTGATCACTGACTTTCAAACTAGTGAATATATGGGAAAGATACCAACTTCAATCTCATTTTGAACTCTTTTCTACCTTATCATTTTTCTCATTGTTTTACTTGCTCTGCATCATTATCAGGTATTTGTTTTCTATAAGGTAAACACAAGTCTGAACATACCGTAAGCTGTATCGGTGTCAACTGAATCATGAGTAGGATTGTGGAACTGGCATTATTCCTGGATGAAACAAACACTGAAATATCTTGAAAAGAGTCTGAAGAGTGAAAACCTGCAAGTAAACGCAAACCCTGTTCAAATCCATACGACATGTTAAGATGTACAGGGGAGGGGGGAACCAAACTCTAACAGCTAAAAAATAATACAGATTTTTTTCATCATCAGAAAAACAAGCATGAGGAACATTTTGGAAATAGCACACCGAGAGTTACGAGGTTTGTCATTCAGAACATTGCATATGCCATACATATTCAGCCAGCAGCAGCAACAACAACAACAAAAAATATCACTTTTTACAAACCATTTCTTATATTTCTATATTTATATACATGTATATCTTATATTGTTTTATCCATATCAATGACATTGCTTTTCATCAACATAAACAAGGATCAATCACTGCAAAAACAACAAAATCATCTCTGTGCAAAGCAATTATTCAAACATGCACCAACAATCATCAAAAGATTATCTCTCTTTTGCTCAAGAACACTTAAGACTTAAGACAACGCTACCCATCAACATCTTCAAACACACACTCGTTTAGCAGCATCCACAGCAGTCTACAGCTACATTCACACACAGTAGCATGGGTGAGGGCTTCAAAGATAAACCCCCCCCCCCCCCCCCCCCAACTGTATTATTACATGAGGCTGTAAGGTTACCGAAATGACAGAAAAAAACCAATTTGCAAGGTAAAATTGCAGACTTGAGACTTATCAGCCTCGCGAATTGAAAAAAAACGAAAAGGGCGGGGAGGGGACAGGAAGATTTTTCAGCATTTAAGGGCAAGTTTACATCTTTAAAGTGATGGCACATGTATATAATGTAGATTCTCCATAAATACCAGCCCCATCTACTAGAAATTCTGTGCTAGGCACTCCCTCTTTTCTATCCCTTTCTTTGAACATCATGGCAACCAGGAAGAAAGAGACTCAGAATAGGGAGGTTCTTTACAGATGCTTTATGAAAGCTAATGCTGGCTTAACTAGACAACAATGTAAATTATATATCTATCTATCTATCTATCTATCTATCTATCTGTATATATATATATATATATATATATATATATATATATATATATATATATATATATATATACATATATATATATATGGTGTGTGAGTGTGTGTGTGTGTGAGTGTGTACATACGAGCATGTGTGTGTGGTTTCATGCAGAACTGATTTCAGCCAGATGGACTACAGTTGAATTTAGGAGGAAATTCAATCCATCCAAAATCTGAAAAATTGGCAAATCAGAAAGTCTTTCTTGCATGTTCAGGCAAGCAAAGGGTGAAGTGCCATAAACAGCACGAAAAAAAAAATGACCCTATTTTCCACCATCCTATTAGTCTTTATTCTTTGCATAAAAAAATCAGATTCACAGCAGATAGATTATCTGTGAATTCTGTCTTTTTTAAACTTAAAAACAATCTCAAACAGGCAGACTGACACAACTCTCTCTCTCAGCAAACAGTCAGATTTTAACCTGCCAGACAAAATGTCTTTGTCAATCTCCAAAATGTTCACCATTGTCATCATCGCTACTGTTACTATTGTCTGACTGCATGAGGAAAACACAAGTGTGCTCATTTGAAAAGACTAGTGGTGGGTTTTTTTTTATATATCAATAACTTCATTCCACTTTAACTCATTAGCATGATGCTGAAGTTATGTCTTCGGCAAATGTTTGAACTTTTTCAAAGACACTAAAGCAAGGTTTGGTCCAAGGGAAACTACTAAGACTTTAAGGTAAATAATTTGTCCCCAATATTTGTTTCCCATCGCCCATGAAACTATGATGTATACAGACTATATTATAACAAATGTTATGTATACAGACTACATTATAGTAAAGGTATTTTCTAAATAGTCTAATGTGACACTCTTCCTGGTGCTATGGTGGATTTTCTGACTTTACCTCGTATATAAATCAACACAGGACTGCCGTCTGGTTTTCAAGACCCATGTAACATTCCTTTAGCGTGAACTTATGTCATTTTTCTCAGTGGATACGGTTTTTGATATTACATGCTTTCTAAGGTAAGCTTATGTTTCAACATTGTTTCTTTAATATTTTTGTACTTAATGGCAAACATTCTCAAAAATACTCAGAGGCATAAATGGTAACAGTTTGTAAATTTAAAAAGTAGACATAATATTTTTAAACATACATGCAATTTCTATGCTGTTACCATTTTGTAAAAATCTTCTTTTGTGCCCCCACGGTCAACGGGGACTATGGGATAGGTGAAGGTGAACGTGACGATTTTAAGTTTACAAGTATGTTGGTATTTTGAAATGTGGCCAAAATTTGTGTATCGCAGCGGTATGGACAGGCCAGTTTTAACGTGATTCCAATGCGTTAACCATAACATCATGAAAGAAAAAGTATGGAACCAAAACAGAATGATAGCAATAAGCAACAATGCAATTCATTCAAGATTCCAAAACACACTGCATTCTCAAGAGCTACAAGCAGATAAAAGTCAAACAAAGCAAACATCAAAATCATGTCCAGTTCTAATCATTTGTACCTCACAACACTGGGGGCCGGGTGATAATCTGTCATTTACACTTGGACAAGACTGTCTGCAGAAAGGACATTTTCCCCACTTTCTCAGTGTAAGAATGTTTTGAATTTCATAAGTCAGAATTTTCACACATACATATTGAGTTTTTACACTTCAATTCTATGGAAGCCCTAAAAATAAAGAAACACTCATTCTCTCATTATTATTTTTTTGTTTACAAAGAATACTGTACCAGCATATATTATATGCATGTCACATAGATCTATCTTCTTTTTCATGGTATACAGTTCTAACTGCTACACATGCTGTATCTCATCTGCCAAGAAGTGCACACTGTCAACAATTCAACACACACTCCAATCCATCAACAAAACCATGGGCGCCTCCTGGGTACTCTCACACTACTGCCACCCACCGATCACTGGCATACATCATGGGATCTCTAATGAACATACATACATAATACTTGGCACGTACACACACACAGAGGTTAGCAGGTCTGAAGATGAAACAACCGAAAAGATTGTCAAAATTCCTGTCCTTAATCTAACGAGTGCCACCAAGACTCCTCACACCACTGGCATTCAGATTAATTACTAAAAAGTTGAAAGCTCTTTCTACTGAACCACCAAGCCTTTCTTTCCAGCTGATTTTTTAAAAATCTTCTGATGCTGGAAAAGAAAAAAAACCCACCACCACACTTCGATAAAATGTTACTGTCATAAACTGTTTATGTGGAGCACCGCTTTTACACTTTTATCAAGACATTTCAAGCATATTATATATATATAAAATATTCATCCTCTCTTCTTTTAAGATTATCCAAAGCACAGTACATCACATAAGTAACAGTACACACAACAAAGAAGATAAATGTCATCTGCTTTTGAAAAGAAAGCATTAAAATGACCACAATCTCCATGAGTCTTCTGTGCATTGTCAGATGCAGGGGGAAAACTTGTACTGATTCTGAACAATCACAGCCATATTCCAACCAACAAAGAGTAAAACGTGATTTTTTTTTTTGTGGTCACAAAGACACTCCCCCCCCCCCCCCCTTTTTTTTTTTAAGCACTGGAAGCACTTTACAACAATAAATAAGTTCCTGGCACAAGCAGTTTTGAGAGAAAAGAATCTTCAATTTTTTAAAAATCTTGTGTCCACCCATACACTGATCAAAGCTCTTAGAAAATCAAATAATAATTTCAAAAAGGTAATAACAATTAATTCAAATGAAAGAAAGAAATGTCAAGAAACTGCTCATGAATGAATAATGAAAGAGACATGGGGCAGCTGTTTTTATCCTCCTTCTCTCTAAAACAAGCACATCACCACATGAAATGACAGACATTTTTGTCTTAGTTTCCCTCTTCTGCAGGTAAGAATATCAACACTAACAACTGAAAATAATCAAATGGATGCAATTTATACTGACTGACAAATTCCAAGCGCATCTAGACAGAATTTGCATCGGCACAATTATAAACAGTCTGACTTTGCAACACTCTTTATTTTATTCTTTTATTTCGAGGATATTGGTATAAGCATTCATGTGCTTTTCTACATACAGTCCCCATGTGTATGCAGTTTTGTAAATTTGCTAGTTTGTGTTGCTGCTGACTGAATTGGAGTATGCCGCTATGCTTAAAAAGCTTTTGAGATATATTCACTTTTCTTACACCAGATTATTTTCTGGAAAAAAAGAACAATAGCTGTGCTACCATGTTTTACCACCAGCAGACAGACAGAGATAGGTCAATAGAATGGCATGACAGCAAAACTACAGAGGACATATTTTTAAAAAAAACACCCCACAGTCTCCCAACACTATCTCTTACAATTAAACATGTAGTAAATGTCACCCTCTATATAAAAAGGTTCAGTTATGAAACACTTCTAATACAGTGCTCTGTAGTTTGCGAAGTTCTACAAATGCTTGTACACAGCTTTCATCTCATTTTCATTGGATATTCTATGATGATAAGTCTTCAGCACCAAATTATAGTGGGTCAAAATAATAAAATAAAATAAGGGCAAGTTTGTCGAATGTTTAACCTATTCTATACAGAGTATGTGCACTAACTAGCCTGCCCATCAGATTGAACATACATGTGATGGTTTCGTCCATTCTGTCAAATTAGACTATGTTTGTAAACTTCTTCTTCAATCACAAATCCTGGGTTCATACAGACTTCTCAGGATCAAATTCAAGGACTATTTGAGGAGCTTTTAAAGAAATTTGAGGGTGCAATAAAGATCTATTTCAAACAAGGGTGCAATTCTTGAAGTATTACGTTTATCTACACATGCTGACTTCCAGATAAAATGAAATTGGCAGTACAAATATACAGCCTTCCATCTCTGAGATCCAGAAAAAGCTGAGGCATCTTTTATAGTAAAAGGCGCAAACTTATTGTTCCTGACAAGATGATGTTGTCAGGAAAGAATCGAGAGCCACGCTAAGAAATGAAACGGCCAAAGGTGGAAACTGAAAGTACGATTATCACGTCTGCTTTTGTGAAGTATAAAACTAGTACATAGAATTGCTTAGAGTCTATCAGCATCAAGCACCAGTTGCATTGATTTTTTGTTGCTTTTTACTTGTTAAACAGCATATAAAGTTGAAACGTAGTGTCAAATCTGGGCCGGACTATGTTGGCTCTGTGTAGTTGACTACAGCTTTGATTCTGTTCGCTACTGCCTGCAGGTCAATACTATTTGTCACAATATCCGCAAATTTATATACTTATTTGTTGCTACTTCAGTAATCTAGTTTCTGAACTCTCTTTTTATCAGGTACACAGTATTAAATGCACAGTTTCAGCCTTGCTTTGTCGTTCTGAACTCTGAAAGTAACAAATCTATCCAACTGTGGTGATCTATACATGACTTCCAGTAACTTACTACCCATGAGCAATTTCAGAAATTACCTCCCTTGGACAATTTTCCATGGATAGATTTGCTGCTCATTGTTTGTCCAAACATACATTTTTGAATGACATTTTCCCCCCCACAAAAAAGTTATCATCATCCTTATTAAAGACAATACTTTTGACAAATATGCTTTGATTTTTCAATGGTTTTCAAGGTTTTTGTCACAGGTTTACACTGGTCATTTTCAAGTGGATTCAAAGCCTTGAAAAGGGGGCTGCAAAATTAAAGGAGTTTCAACGGGGCGTGCGCACCCTGAAATCATAGTTTACGATCCTGTAAACATGTTCTCATAAGCATCACAGACTAGAACTAACTTCCACAGACATCTAAAGCTCATTTAACTGAACTCTGTGTGTGTGTGTCACAAACATACATATAGATAGATAATCACCATTCGAACAGGAAAGATTCACAGCTTGATCAGGTTATCCTGTGAAAGACCAGACCGTACCGGACCGGACAGGCAGCTAAACGTAAGTATGGACATCTGTTAGAGGAGTGGAACACAACTCGCATGTCATACAACCTGGCTGGTTTTCCAGAGTGCAAGCCGGACATATACGTTTGCTCTCTCCAGCTGCGGGGAACTGCAAGTCCGGAGCGTTCCTGCTCTTGCTGCAAGCCGAGCAGATGGTCTCCACCGCCGAGTTCTCCATGGTGCAAGTTCGACACCTCCACTTCAACATACCCAAGTCCATGCTCTGCGAGGCCTGGCGGCTGAAGCCTTGATCCTGCCCGGGGCCCCCACCCCCTGGTGTCACCAGAGAGCTTCCCCTCACAGGCCCCACCTTCATCGCCACTTTTTCCCGCAAAATCACTTCGGACGATGACCCTGAACCACCGCTACGACCAGGGCCAGACACGGACTTTGTCAGCTGACCTTTCTCCTGGCCGGCAAAGGTCGCTGTGGAGGATGAGCCCTGTGCCTGCCGTGCCAGCAACGCTCGACTGTCTGGCGCCTTGCCTGTAGCGGCAGCCATTTGGGCGAATGTCGGGGGTTTCTTGCTCTGAGGGACAGCGGGTGTGTTGGAATAGCACTGGAAAGGGAGAGGGGCGGTGGAGTTTGGGGGGTAAAAGACAGGCTGGGCCGGGTGGGTCTCCCCGTATCGCAGGCCGCCGCTGTCCTGGAAGTAAGCTGGGTTGTTGCTGGCTGGGCTCTCCCCTGCTCCTGCTGCAGTCCCCACTGAGGCCACAGGAGGAGGGTACCTACTGGCCCCTCTCTGTTGCTGATCGTCCATCACCGCCGCATTCAGCGCCATGTTCATTGCTGTCACTGCTGTGGCTGGCTGACTAGGAGCTGGGGCACACCTGTCAAATGGCATCACACAAAACATTAGTCATCTGGTCTCACATCATTTTAACTTAGTGAACAGTTGTAAAATCGAAAGAGGCACATCTGCAAATTATATTTTCCCGCTAGTTTGGCTTGTATTGTGGCCAGCCATTGTGACCATCACAGAGTTGGGGTGTCTCTCTCTCTCTCTCTCTCCCTCTTTTTATTTTTTATACCCAGCTACAATAAATGAAGTTGGGAATTAAACTCTGAACATCATGGTTTACTTGTTGGCAGGCGAATGTCTTAACCATCCTGCCACCCTCCTTCTTTAGTTTTCTGCTAAACCTTTGACAACACATGACTGAAAAAATGAACGACAACACATCAAATATGGCCAGACAGAGAGAAACAAGGGTGTTGCTCTCTTTCGTTAGTTGCATCATCCCTGAGTGGTGGACAAAAATGGTTTCCAGCACACTGATCAAAACAGCACAAACTTCATCACTTTCCAGATGCGATGATCATGTAACAACACTTTGAGTTCATGTAACAAAAATAACCTGGACAGTGGACAGGCACTACTGTCCATAGAACACTCACTATATACAATGGGGAAACACACAGACACACACACACACAGGGAACAGATGTTAAATAATAACAGGACACACACACTTAACACATTTCTTCCCGTGGCATGAGTCCCTCATGTCTTACTGGTTGTTTCACAGAGACCACGGAACGAGGGACTTGTGTCTCGAACTTTACTTTCGCCCTTTTTACATCAAGGGAGATTAATCTCACGTCTTCCTGTGCCAGGTATTAGGATGTGTGTTTGATGCTGACGACATGGAAAATCAAAGAAATGTATCAATTTCTGAGGTCCATGAGAGACTGTTTATAAATTACGTCAGTGGGTACGACACTGACAGCTCTGATGATGGGTGGGAGACTGCTTTAGATGAGAATAAAAGTGACCAGAATAAAATTGATAGCAGTGTGAGTGAAGGAGAAGCTGTGTCAATGCTGACTGAAATCAGCTACTAGATCACACAAAACAAACATCATCTGAGATCAGCATGTGAGGGAGCGGGGTTGTTGTTATGGTAGGGATGACACAGCGCAAGTGGTTATAAAAGTAAAAAACTAACCACAGTTTTTCCACATGTATTTACAGCCTGCTTTCAAAAGTATTTTTCAACATGCAAACCAAATTTTACATTAATCCATTGAGAAACAAAATTTTAATGAATATTTTTCTGACCTCACCCTCTTTCAGCAGTCACTGCTCAAAATATACTTGGTCTGGAGAATGAGATAGCTCAGTTTTGTCTGGGATGAAAAGGGTTAAGAGAACATACACTAAAATTTAAATACAAGAACAAACAAATGAACACACATACACTAAAATTTAAATACAAGAACAAACAAAAGAACAAACACACACACACACTTTCCACTCAGATGCACCTCACCTGACACCATGTGAAGCCTGGTGCTGAGAGGACCTGTGCACCATCCCAGAGGATGGGGGGTGACCTGCCACCCCTACCACACCCTCCGCCCGCACATCCTGCGATTGGGACCACTGGTTGAACGGCCCCACCACCCCGTCCTTCATCCCCATCCCGTGATCACGCCTCACCGTGTCCGACCCCATGGACCCCGCCTGCCTGCCTCGCCCACAGTCCCCCTGCATGTTCAGGAAGCTCTCCTGCATGTGCTGTTCGTGCGTGGCTTCCGGAAAGACGCGCACAGGACCGGGGTCATCCTCGTCTATGAACGGAAAGTCCGACGGGGACCGCTGGGGCAGGGGCACCTGTCGGGAATGTCTGGGAGACAAAGAGGGAGGAGGCTGGGCCACCACCAGCGGGGAGTCGACCTGGTCCCCGCAGTTGAGGGCGGGGCTGGTGACGTAGTTGTACAAGGGGGCGGGTGGATGGTGGTGAGAGCCAGAGCTGTCGGGGTACCCCGATGATGCTGGAAATGCAGAGGGTGCTCCATACGCTGAGGATGGGGTGGAACTGGACACTGAGCCTGAAAGGACAGTCGGGATGTGTTCAGTTTTCTCTCCATCTATTTTCCTGTCACACTCAAGCACAGGCAAAGTAATTAAATACCATCAAGCAGAGGCATGCATGCACGCATGCAAGTATATGTATGGACATGTGCCCACCTACACACAGAGAAATGAATGATACAATGTTGACTTTTTAAAAATCAAACTCAACGCAATGCAAAATATTCCAAAACAACACAGCACAACACAACCCGTTCCAACCCAGAAGTTGTTGACCGTAACACTCTCCCCACATTAAAGGAGAGAACCCCTCTTTCCCAGTACATGTGCACTGGGCACATTTGAATACTACCATAACCTAGTAGTGGGTGATGTGGAGGAAGGGTTAGCAGATAGTTGGTTCCCCCTGTAGCAGGATACCTGTAGGGAAAAGGTTAACTTACTGGCATTGTGTTGTAGCTATTTGTAGGACACTTACTACACTTCAAAACACCGAATCATAGCTATTCGTATGACATTTTTTTTAAAAAGGTAAAACACTTAAATCATGTTCAATCCAAGGGAAACTACTCATGCTACTAGCTGAATTAGTTTCCTTTCAAATTAGTTCCTTCCCTTTAACTGTCAGTTGCTTTGTGTGAATGCTTTTGGACTTTTTCTTACATCACCGTGAGTTGACGATTTTTCAAGAAGAAAATGGTGACAAAGAACAGGTACATGCTGAAAGAGGCAGCATTGGCAAAATTTACTTCAAAGTGAACCCCGAGCCTCAGAAAACATCAATGTGTGTGAAATCAATGCAACCTTCTTGTAGATTAGCTGATGGATATATATATATATTTACATCTTATCTATTTATTTATTTTATTCTTTTATTTTGAGGATAATGGAATAAGCATTCATGTGCTTTTATTCAACCTGTCCCTGTGTGTATGCAGTTTTGTAAATTTTGTCATCCGTTCCCACCGGCACACAATGGCCTCTTCCGAAAAGCGGAACAGGTTTTAACATGTGCGCAAGACGTTCTGCAAGCGACCTCAGTTTATAGTCTCATCTGAAGGACTTTTGGGGAGAGTGGAGTTGGCACTAATGCTAACTCCCAGAGGAAAAATCCTCTTAAACATCTTGTTGAGGTAAGCCTGTGTGTGTGTCAGAAGGTTTTGTTTTGTTTTGATTTTTAGCATTCACTGACTTACTTTAAAGCAAAACACACAAAAATTGGAACATCTGTGGACAAATTATCTTTGTAAATCCTAAAAGTACTTTAGAAAAACTTTGATATATATGTTTGATTTTATCAATCTGAGAATCTAGGAAGTGGCAGCAAAGAAAGATGTTTGAGGACAGAGAGATATACAGGAGGAAATCAAAAGAAGCCACAAAAGCTGTAGCCTAAGCTAAAGAAAAAGCGTGGAATGAATGAATGGTATGTTGGACTTGATACAACTGAAGGTCAGTACAAGATGTTTCAAATTGCACGGCAGATGAGGAAAGAACAGACAGTAATGTAGTAAACTTTTTAAAAAAAACAGAAAACATTTGGGGCAACATAAAAGTCTTTCCTGAGGTCACTATGGCGAATAACTGTGCTCAGTTTTTGTGAGCGTCTGTTAAGATAGAGTTTTTGATTGTAGTTGGCGGGCGGTTTCCCGATTGTGCTAGTTATTAAATAAAAGTCACTAACCACAATTATGTGCTAGAGCTCCGAGTTTTTACCAAGGGTAATTTTTTTGCTTATGGGATTGTTTGTTTGGGTTTTTCTTTGTTTTTGGTTTTAGCCACCTGAAGACTGCAACCAACCCCCGGGGAATGTTTTTTCCCCTAACCCACCAATCGACTTAAATTACGGATCTTTAAACATGCTTTTTTGGAATTCTGCATATACAATAACAAGGGAATTAAAGCACGGCAGGCTCACTTAGATTTGACTGGGCAAGCTGAAAAGTTCTCACCCCTATTTCACCAACCCACCGAGTTCGAACACGGTGGGGTTTTAGTCCAGCACATCCCGAATCGGAAGGCGCCCCTAAAGAGGGGGCAAAATGGTCGTATAGGTAAAGAAAAATCTCACCCTTTGGGACCCTGGGGCCTCTGAGGGGAAGAAAAAAATTTTTTTTAAAAAGTTTCATTTACATGTTATGTATAAACACATTGCCAAAAAAAACAAAACAAACAAACAAGAAACACTCCAGCCACCCCCCAACCACGAACGCACACACACTCACGAACGCACACACACCAGCCACACACACACGAACGCACACACACCACGCACGCACCGTACCACACACAACGCACACACAACCGCACGCACGCACAAACACCACACAACACCCCACCCCCACCCCAAACCGCCGCGCGCGGCGCGCGCGCGACAGTCGGGAAAATCTATGTGTACACGCATAATCCCTCTAGCTCATTTGCGTGCAATAATAATAATATAAAAAAAAAAAAACCGGGAAACTCCTTTGACATGAAACCCAAATAACACACTCATTATCTTTTTTATGCTGGAAAACTGACATCAAAGTCAACATATCAGAAAAAACAGCCTACACCTAAGCAAAAGGGACCTGGAAAAAAAAAACAAATAATGGGGGCGCTGCTCTTGTGGCCTGCGCTCTGCCTAGGGGAGCACCCGAATTTCACGAAAGGAAATCTGCCGTGACTTAAAAGGTATAAAATACAAACAATACAATAAATACTACAATACAAACAATACAAAACAATGCAATCAAAAACCCCCAAAAAAAATTTAAAGCTAAAAAAAGCAGACATCCTTCATTCTTTTACACACACAACCACCCTCACACTCACACAGAGTTTTTTTATTTACTTTTATTTCGGGGATAATAAAACTTAATCTGCTTTTTTTTTCATCCAGTCCTCGTGTGATGCATTTTGTAAATTTTGTCGTCGTTCCCACCGGCACACAAGGCCTACTTTTCCGAAAAGGGGGGAACTGTTTTAACGTTGCGCAAGATTTTTCTGCGGCTTTTCGCCAGGGGACCTGGTTTTAGTCTCACCAGAGAGAGAGAGAGAGAGAGAGAGAGAAAAGGAGACCCAATTAACCAAATCGGTCTTTTCGAAATAGGAAAAAGCACAGGATGCTTTTTTTTTTTAAACTTCGGAGTGACGGATGTAAAATACAAGACAAAAACAACGCCCCCCCCCCCCTTCCGGTCCCCCCAAAAAAATCAACAACAAAAAGCAAACGAAACAACTGAAAAACAACAACCCCCCACCCCCTACCCTCCAAAAAACCCAACAAAAAACAACGACAAAAACCTACCGAAACAACAACACAAAAAAACAAACAAAAAAAACCCCCAACGAAAACCAAAAAAACCCACCCCAAACCACCTCAAAAACACACGTTTTGATAAAAAGGGGAAAATATTCCCCCAGTGTGCTCTCCATTTTGAACAAAGACAAATTTTTAAAAAGCAAACAAAAAAAATTCAAAGAAAGAAAAAAAACAAAGGAAGAAAAACCCAAAAACAATAAAAAAAAAAGAAAAAATGGATAAAAAGAAAGGGGAAAGAAGACAAGAGAGAGAGAAGAGAGAGAAGAGAGAGAGAGAGAGGAGAGAGAAGAGAGAGAGAGGGAAAATAAAACACATGCCGAAACCACCGCCAACACATACACACACCCCCCCCCTCTTTCCACACACTCACACCCCAAAAACACACAGAGAAAACGGGAAACAACACAGTGTCTGGGCCCAACCGAAATGTTTCAGAACCCCCCCCCCCCCCCCCCACCCCTCCCCACACCTACCCCCCCCCCCCCCCACACTCTCCCTCCTCACCCCCCCCCCCCAACCTCCCCCCCCCCCCCCCCCCCCACACCACACAAGACACTCACATACATTTAACATGACAGACCAACAACAAAAAAAGTGACGACCTCATGAGCGGGACACTCATAACAGGATCACCATAACGGTAAAAGGGGAAAGAGTCCTGACCCGCGGGTACATTCTGTCATATCCATCACGGGGGCTACGATGGCAGTCACTGTCAAGTGACCCGCCTGCAGCCGCAGGTAGGCCTGGCCCTGGGCTAAGCCGGGCCGGGCCTAGCAGTGGGCGGGAAAACTAGAAGCCTGTCCTAGGCGAGGGGGTGGGGGGGTGCGGGTGTACAAATTAAAAAGTTTTTAGCCTGTATCCCTTTAGGGTAGGAAAATTTTTTTACACAATATCAAGAACAAATCGTAATTTGAACATCATCAGCACCATTAACTGGATATTTGAACCATTGCTAAGAACGACAAACATTGTGCTTTTACACATATCAACTCTTGAACAAAGTGTACCTGCTATTTTTCTGATTGGGGTACAATCATTTAAATCTTTTGAGCAAGTCTTTAATTTGATGTAAGAACAGATTTTGTTCAACTTCAACGTGTCGGATGTTTAGCAAATATTTTGGTAAACATTTCTTAAATGAAAAAAAAAAAAAAAAGAACTTCGTTAAACATTTGACAAAATGAAAAGGTAGGGGCTGAAAACAACCAGGCCATGAGTTACTGTATAATTTAAAGTAACAGACAAGAAAACATGAAACGGACAGACGGAACAGACAGACATACATACAGCAGACATACATGCGGGGCGGAAGGTAGACAGAGGGTCTGTGTGTTGACACACCACATTGATGACTACTGTTGATTACAAAGCATTGTTTTGTTCTCTTTTAATCAATTAAAAAGAAAGCTCATGCTTAGTATCGAGTAAAATGGGGACTGTACAGCTGCCCGATAAGTAAATGAAGTGAAAGCAATTATACAACCACATTTTTGCACCTGTCAAGTGAATGAAGTGTTTAAATGAAAGCATCGATTGAAGGGAAAGACACTGTAACAGTTTGTATTGAATACCCCCAACTGAAATCGACCCCCACAGGGTTCCAGTTCTAGCCCTGTTCTTTCACTTTTTAAACACGCCCCACTGCCCACATAAATAAAACGCATCAAATCAACCATCATCTTTAAGCAGATGACTCTCAGATTCAAACATGTTACTCCTGAAAACGCCTTTCTCCTGCAAATAGGGCCCACTCTTTAAAAGATATTCAAAATTGGATGACACAGAACAAATTACAGCTAAATGCAGATAAAACCGAAGCCATTCGAGGGACCAAACACAAACTCTCGTCCATTCAACATTTCAAAGAACTTGCAATGCACCCAGTCCTAAAATCACTGCGGAGACTAGGGTTTTAAGAACAAACATTCATCAAAAATAATCCCAGACGTCAGTCGTGCACAACATTAGGCTATTAGTGAAATTTTCGAAAGTACTGTCACCGATGCAACAGCCAACTTTCCCATTTATATTATCGGATATGCTTACTTTTGTTGTCTCCAATTCATTATCCAGTTTCAGGTAAAAATGCAGTCGATTTCCAGGAAAAATGGATCACATACCCTTTTTCGATTCCATGCTGCCTGTGCCACAGGATGTTAGCAGTCCCTGTTAAATACCCAAAAAGACCAACATGTGATGCTTAACCTCATTTCAGTTTCACTGGTGCGTTCTTGGCCTACGAATCCCTAGTTTCAACCAATTACAGTGGCCGCCGTTTTCTTCATTGGGGTTCAATCAGCCCTAAATGAGCTCCCCCCCTTTCGCCAGAAGCCTAGCATGACACTTTAAATCAAGCTCAAGACATATTAATTCAAACCAGTTCCCCCTCGCTCATATCAGCTATCCACCTTATAACCGTCCTTCATCGCAAAGATATAGAGTGGTGTGTGCGGGTGTGGTGGGCGCCGTTTGAAAAAAATTAACATTGCAAATTTTTAATTTTTTGCAGTAAGGGGGGTAGTTGAAAGAGCAGGTTTGGGGTAATATCAGGAAAGCATGCATTGATTTTCAATAAGGCAGGGACCGGAAAGTATATTCAGGTTTGATCCCCCCCCCTTTACCCTTCGCCTTTCAGGAAGCCCTTAAAGCCCCAAATTTAATCTTCTTATCTGTTGTCTTATATCCCATTTCAATACAGGAGTTATGCTACAGAATTGCAGGGCTTCAAGGAGGGTCAGGCAAATGCTTATACACACGGGGTTCATTTATTCGTCTGGGCAGGATTAGCATTCAGACAGGCCTTTCCAGTGTGATATAGGTGTTTGGTACGATAAAACCACACTCTTGCAAACCTTTTCTTTTACGCACTACAGCGCTACTAATCAACAGCGGGTTAGGTTTAAACTCTTCACCAAATTACCCAAACGCATTCCTCATTCGTTCACATCTTTTTGACTAGGGGGAACCATTGCTGGCAGGCACTTCCTTCTCTTACAAACGGAAAACACTATTTCTTCCCCGTTCCATCAAAGGGGACTCTTCACTTTCCAGGCCAGGGTAAATTGCGTACCTTGCAAAATCTCCACAAAAGCATACTCGGAGGTAAACTGGTTTTCCCCCCTTGGTCTGGAGAACCGTGACCTAATTCTTGTGTCCTCTTTTCTTAGGTCCTCGACCTGAAAACCCCTGCTTTTGCCATGTCTTATCCATTAACAAGAAGCAGAAAGAGAAAAGATTCCTCCCTCATTGTCTCCTTCGGGAACCCAACCATTCACCTTTCCCTTTTCAATCCACCTTAAAGAATACCTTTTGCGATGGTTTCAGGGTAGAAATTATTTTACTGGGCAATATAATTTGGGTTGATCCTTTGCAAGAACTTGAATAACGAAGGAGTGGTTACCCCTCTGGTAAGAATCTCTTGCCCTTGTTTCAACATAGCGTATATGGAACCATTTTTTACACATTCTCAGTGATTTTACGCAGTAAAACAACGAGAGCATAAAGGGTTGAAAAGGAGCTCACCCGACAAACCCAGTGTCTATACTTCTCCTGTTGGCCAGCAATTCCTTTTGGGTAGATACCCTCAAATTCCAACAAACACAAACCTTGTTCCATGGTTTTCCCAAAGTAGAAACAAAAAAATTGTTCAAGGGTTATGTCTCTCACCTCGAAGTTTCCAAACCTCCACGCCTGCGAGTGGTAACCTTGGGGTTACGGAACTTTGGTGGGCGGTTTCGGTCCATACGTAGCTCCACTCACTTCCTCGAGCAACTTTTCCTAGGCAGTGTTTCTCAAACCAAAGACTACGATCACACCCAAAAGGGACCACACCAGCATTCATCACCTTTTGGTTGATGCAGCGATTTGATTTTTTTTGTTTGGTTACCTATAACAACATCTTATTGCTGTCGTTAATCCGGAACCCTTTGGTTTGCGTCGAATATCCAGGTAAGAGAGTAAAAATGTGAACCTAACAAGTGATTTCCCGCACCGTTTCAAAAACCCCCCACGCTCACCTATGATCTCTTGCTAACAAAAGCACAAAGTAATCGTTTATTCATCGGTCCTGTGTGTTCCTGACCGGTTTTGCTCAACTCTGTCATGTTTTATGGAACCTTTCTTACTCCGATTCCCATTTTGGCTGATTTAGGGGGGAGGGGAACGTTTTTGGGTTCAACACCCACCAATGCAACCACTTCGATTCCACTTTCCATGAGCCCCCCAAAATCTTTCCCAGTTTAGAAAACTTTATTTTAGTAAAACCGTTATGTATTCGTTTTTCATCAGACCTTTGGGAAATTCCCCACCAAAATTTTTTCCAAGGGGTTCAGGCTGGGCGGGTGAGCCCCGTCACCTATGATATGCTTGTAATCCCCCTTACTAGAAGGGTTTTGGGCCGTGGAAGACTGGGAACAGCAGGAGTTGGCTCATCGATGCAGAAGAGGCCAAAAAACAAACCCTAAAAACAGACCCATTCGCCCCCCCCCAATTTGTAACGTAAACAAAGCAATATGCCTTAAAACCAGAGAAAAGATAGGGAAACATAAAAGACATAATTAATCCCTGATTCTTTCCATTCTTCATCATGTAACCCCAATTTTAAAAAAAAACTTGAACCCGGAAGTTTTGTCTTAACTTGGTTTAATCGGCGAGACAGTTTGTATAGGACTTGTTGGCAAGGGACCATAGTCGGGCCATCGTTTTCATCCTTTAGTGGTTTATATTTGGATTTTTGAAAGTCCCAATACTACGGACTTACATCCAATAAGCACTGGGGGTCTTCCCCCCTTGTGAATTCCGGGAGATTCCACTGACCCCACAATCATCGCAGATAATATTATACATCATAACAAAAAAAACACTTTATTGAATGAAACCAATTCTAGCCACCTCAAGATATTTAAAAGAACAAAGAAATCACACAGCACCATGGCCCATTGACTCAGAATACCCTGGAGCACTGAACGCTGTTTTTATACTAATGACAATGTTTTAGCTTTGAGACCTTTCAAATGAAACTAGGGACATGCTATAAACTGTTTGCCCACCATGAAGAAATTTCAAAAAATTTAAATAAGGCTCAAAAAAAAACTTAACAAAAAATAATTTGGAAATTCAAAACCCACAAAATCATTGCGCAAATCCTTTAATTAATGAAGAATAAAAAAAACAAATATCCCAATAACCCCCCCCAAAAGACAGAATGTCGCTAAGAGTAATTCATCACCGTGAAGATATTTGAAATTTTAAGATCCCGCCAAAATAATCTTTATGGTAAATAAAGACCAAAACCCAAAAACATTGATCTACCATAAAATTTGACAAAACAACATTATATTAGTAAAAGAATACGAATATTGTACAAAAACTGAAAAAAAGAAAAGAGATTAAAATTGCCCCAGCTTCTTAATACTTAGCAAAAGAAACTAAAAAAACTTAGGGTAAACAATTAAATGAAACAAATAAATTATGTTTAATTCTCAAATCAGACTTTAAAACGGGGGAAAAATAAAAAATTCATTCGATTCAAAAATCGGGGGAAAAAAAAAACAAGAAAATAAGATCGAACAAATAAATGATAATATAACAGATACAAAATTTTGACTAAAAATTTAAAACACAGAAAAGACAAACCTCAAACAAAAAACACACACCCAACATGATCACAGTTTGAAAAAATATAAAAGAAAAATACTAATTTTGACTCTCACTTTTTCCAAAACTAAACAAGATATTCAAATCAAGGACAACAAAAATGAAAAAACAACAACAAAACAACCCCCAAAAAAACAAAAAAAACAAACCCCCCAAAAAAAAAAAAAACAAAAAAAAAACCCCAAAAATAAACAAACAAACAATCCAAAAAACAAAAAACCCCAAAAAACTTTAACATCCCCCTTTTAAAACTATATTAAAATAAAAAAAAAAACAAAAAAACTTACCCCCACCCAAAAAAAAAAACAAAAACAAAAACCCCCCAAAAAAGAAAAAAATAAAAACAAACAAAAAACAAAAAAAAAAAAAAAAAAAAAGAAAAAAAAAAAAAAAAAAAAAAAAAAACCAAAAAAAAAAAAAAAAAAAAAAAAACCAAAAAAAATAAAAACAAAAAAAAAGAAAAAAAAAACAATTTTAAAAACAACAGAAAAAAAGAAAAAAAAAGGAAAAATAAAATCACGGAACAACTAAAAAAAAAACCTAAAAAAGGGGGAAAAGGAAGAACAAGATGAAAATTTAAAAACAATTTATTTAACTAGAAAAAAAAATACAACACAAAAAAATCTAACCAAAAAAAATAAGCCACAAAACCAAAAAAAAACACAAAACAAACCCCCCCAAAACAACACCCCAAAAAAAAAACCCAAAGGCCTCTTTTTCAATATAAGAACGTGTTTTGAAAAACAAAACAAAGAAGGAAATAACAAGCGCCCCAAACAATTGAAAAAAATTGAAAACAACCACCCCAACCATAAAATTAAAAACTCCCAAACCCCTAAAACTAAAAAGATTTTAAAAAAAAACCAAACAACAAACAAACAAAAACCCAACAGCTCTTGACCTTTAGGTTTTCCCCAAAATTTACTACGAGGTTACTATTGTTTCTTTAACTAACAATTCTGTTTTCAACTACTGTGTTAAAAACCCAAACCACCGTCACTTCTAACACCCCCACTAAAACATCTTCCAGTTTGTTTTTTTTATTTTTTAACAAAATATAACATACCTTATCCCTTTAATCACCCTCTTTCTCAATTTTCTTACCCCTTTTCTACTTCTCAAAGCCTTCCCCCCCTTTCAAAAAACACAAAGTTCTCAATAGAACAAACTTTGAAAAATCTCTATTTCTAAACATACTGAAAATCACAAATCCTGAGAAGAATGCGCGACCTCCAGGGTGGGTAAAAAGTGGCATATCAAACATTTTCACCATTGTTAACCTGAGCCGGCTGAAGAAGAAAAAAAAATATAACAAAAGAAAAGC
The DNA here is from genome assembly GCA_028751875.1 of Rapana venosa. Taxonomy (NCBI): domain Eukaryota; kingdom Metazoa; phylum Mollusca; class Gastropoda; order Neogastropoda; family Muricidae; genus Rapana; species Rapana venosa. Next base: position 61,892,863 of record CM054149.1, on the reverse strand, counting down.
CATGTTTCTGTAAGGAAACCAAATAAATCTGGTGATTAGAATTTGCATGGATTAAAAAACCCAAATCAACTTCTTTTCAATTCTCCTAAAATCTTATCATTCTCCTATTTCTATCAAATAGGATTTGACTGTCAAACAAACAAACAAAATCCTCATAATAATACATAAAAATGATATACCGAAGCCATAATTTTCGAATTTACCCGCGTCTGAAGCAAATAGACTAAACCCTTTCAGATAAACCTGCCTTTACTGCCTTGTTTGTTTACCTTCTTTTCCTATCTCCGAAGATCAATAAAATGCAAGTAAAATTTAAAAGCTTCTATTGAGCATTGTTATCTAGAAGCAGTATTCCAATCCCTAGCACTTCACAAAAAAAGAAAGACGGGCCCCCCTCCCTCCACCACAGTGTACAGACTCAGAAAATAGCATGCATGAACAAAACACCCCCAAACGTGCATGTGGGAACGATGCAAATTTACAAAACAGCATACTCACGGGATTGGATGAAAAAAACCAAAAGCACAGAGTTTCTTTCAAAACTTAAAAATAAAAGAAAGAAATAACAAATAAAATTTAAATAAACATACCCATGCATGCACACCAAACACACGCACGCACGCACACCACGATGCGAAACGCACACACACATACAACGCATGCATAAACAAACACACAGAACTTCTCTTCTTAAAACTCATTGCAGGCAATAACACAAAAATTTTCACAGAAAACATTGAAAAAACCAAAGATAATTAACTTCTGGCGTTCATGGACAACTGGCATGCACATTCACACACTAGCAAAAAACACTGACCTCTCTCAAGCAGAAAGTGTGGGCAAACATAAAAGCTATAAGGTTAAACTTTCCTTTAAAAATAATAGTCACACTCACTGTTTGCTAGTATACATTCACAATCACTGTAGTACACACCCCACATCACGGGACACATCCCCACATCACAGTAAAACATCCACATAACCCATAAACAGTAACACACCCACATCACTGTACACATCCCCACAGATACATTCACAAGCTTAGTACCATTCAATCCCTTAAAGCCACAGCAACAAGGGGACCTAGATAAGACATGCAGCCTAGTTTTCGTTAAAAGGTAACTCAAACCAGTTTTGGAGTCAGGATACTCAGGGGTCATAGAAACTCGTTTCCCCAGCAAAGGTTAAAGCACAGCGTGGTTACCAATGTAGGTGTCTTTTTGCGCGCCTGGTTCAATACAATCCGCGAGTTAAGGGGTACCTGCCTCTTCAGGACAGGGAAGGCAAAACAGAAAGGGGAGAGGAGATGGTGCCACCCTCCATATGCTGGCCCGGGAAGCTGAGGTCTTTTGACATCTGCCCACAACGATGCATAGGTTATGGGCCACCTTCCCAAAACAGGACTAAAAGATAGTTTCAAAGGTTTCATTTTATCTAAGACTTCCTAACTACTTACAAACCAAAGAATGTAAACCACATTTTTTCTTTCTAAAAACAAAAATACAACCGAGAAAACCCCAGTTGACTCGTTGGAAAAAAGAACATAAAAAGAGGGAAGAGGGAAAATGCACGAAAAGAACATGACAAAGATTTGATTCTACACTGAAAGCTGAAAACGAAGAATAGCTGATAGAGAATTAAGGAATCAGAAGTGTGGTGACTTAAATTTTGTGCTTTGAAGAATAAAGATGAGTGGGATTAGATTTGACACTTTCTGATGCTTTTTAAAGAATAACGTACAACAATAGCCAAAACATAATTACTGCCATCTAAAGTCAAATTGGCACGCAAAGAGATTTTTGTAGTCAGCAGTGTCCTTGAAAACAAAGATGTCAACACGGGTCTATACACTGATTATTAGAATGCAATTCAAACATCTACAAGACATAGATAGTTTAAAATACTTTAAAGGGCTACATTCTGATGAAAAAAGCAAAAAGTACTCGTGGTTGATCACTGACTTCAAACTATAAATATATGGGAAGATACCAACTTCAATCTCATTTTGAACTCTTTTCTACCTTATCATTTTCTCATTGTTTTACTTGCTCTGCACCCATTATCAGTATTTGTTTTCTATAAGGTAAACACAAGTCTGAACATACCGTAAGCTGTATCGGTGTCAACTGAATCATGAGTAGGATTGTGGAACTGGCATTATTCCTGGAAAGAAACAAACACTGAAATATCTTGAAAAGAGCTGAAGAGTGAAAACCTGCAAGTAAACGCAAACCCTGTTCAAATCCATACGACATGTTAGAATGTACAGGGGAGGGGGAACCCAAACCTAACAGCTAAAAAATAATACAGATTTTTTTCATCATCAGAAAAACAAGCATAGGAACATTTTGGAAATAGCACACCGAGAGTTACGAGGTTTGTCATTCAGAACATTGCATATGCCATACATATTCAGCCAGCAGCAGCAACAACAACAACAAAAAATAAACACTTTTTACAAACCATTTCTTATATTTCTATATTTATATACATGTATATCTTATATTGTTTATCCATATCAATGACATTGCTTTTCATCAACATAAACAAGGATCAATCACTGCAAAAACAACAAAATCATCTCTGTGCAAAGCAATATTCAAACATGCACCAACAATCATCAAAAGATTATCCCTTTTGCTCAAAAACACTTAAGACTTAAGACAACGCTACCCATCAACAAACTTCAAACAAAACACATCGTTTAGCAGCATCCACAGCAGTCTACCAGCTACATTCCACACGTAGCATGGGGGAGGGCTTCAAAGATAAACCCCCCCCCCCCCCCCCCCAACTGTATTATTACATGAGGCTGTAAGGTACCGAAATGACAGAAAAAAAAACCAATTTGCAAGGTAAAATTGCAGACTTGAGACTTATCACCTCGCGAATTGAAAAAAAAAACGAAAAGGGCGGGAGGGACAGGAAGATTTTTCAGCATTTAAGGGCAAGTTTACATCTTTAAAGTGATGGCACCCTGTATATAATGTAATTCTCCATAAATACCAGCCCCATCTACTAGAAATTCTGTGCTAGGCACTCCCTCTTTTCTATCCCTTTCTTTGAACATCATGGCAACCCAGGAAGAAAGAGACTCAGAATAGGGAGGTTTTACAGATGCTTTATGAAAGCTAATGCTGGGTTAACTAACAACAATGTAAATTATATATCTACTATCTATCTATCTATCTATCTATCTGTATAATATATAAAATTTTATATATATATATATATAAAATATATTTATATATATATATAATTATATATAATAGGTGTGTGAGTGTTGTGTGTGTGAGTGTGTACATTACGAGCAGTGTGTGTGGTTTCATGCAAACTGATTTCAGCCAGATGGACTACAGTTGAATTTAGGAGGAAATTCAATCCATCCAAAAACTGAAAAATTGGCAAATCAGAAATCTTTCTTGCATGTTCAGGCAAGCAAAGGGGGAAGTGCCATAAACCCGCACAAAAAAAAAATGACCCTAATTTCCACCATCCTATTAGTCTTTATTCTTTGCATAAAAAAATCAGATTCACAGCAGATAATTATCTGTGAATTTTGTCCCCTTTTTTTAAACTTAAAAACAATCTCAAACAGGCAGACTGACACAACTCCCCTCTCTCAGCAAACATCAATTTTAAAACCTCCAGACAAAATGTCTTTGTCAATCTCCAAAATGTTCACCATTGTCATCATCGCTACTGTTCTATTGTCTGACTGCATGAGGAAAACACAAGTGTGCTCATTTGAAAAGACTAGTGGTGGTTTTTTTTTTATAATCAATAACTTCATTCCACTTTAACTCATTAGCATGATGCTGAAGTTATGTCTTCGGCAAATGTTTTTAACTTTTCAAAGACACTAAAGCAAGGTTTGGTCCAAGGGAAACTACTAAGACTTTAAGGTAAATAATTTGTCCCCAATATTTGTTCCCATCGCCCATGAAACTATGATGTATACAGACTATATTAAACAAATGTTATGTATACAGACTACATTATAGTAAAGGTATTTTCTAAATAGTCTAATGTGACACCTTCCTGGTGCTATGGTGGATTTTCTGACTTTACCTCGTATATAAATCAACACAGGACTGCCGTCTGGTTTTCAAGACCCATGTAACATTTCCCTTTAGCGTGAACTTATTCATTTTTTTCAGTGGATACGTTTTTGATATTACATGCTTTTTAAGGGAAGCTTATTTTCAACCCTTGTTTCTTTAATATTTTTGTAAATTAATGGCAAACATTCTCAAAAATACTCAAGGCAAAATGGGAACATTTGTAAATTTAAAAAGTAACATAATATTTTTAAACATACAGCAAAATTTCTATCTGTTACCATTTTGTAAAAATCTTCTTTTGTGCCCCCACGGTCAACGGGACTATGGGATAGGTGAAGGTGAACGTGACGATTTTAATTTACAATATGTTGGTATTTTTAAAGTGGCCAAAATTTGTGTATCGCAGCGGTATGGACAGGCCATTTTAACGTGATTCCAATGCGTTAACCATAACATCATGAAAGAAAAAGTATGGAACCAAAACAGAATGATAGCAAAAGCAAAAATGCAATTCATTCAAGATTCCAAAACACACTGCATTCTCAAGAGCTACAAGCAGATAAAAGTCAAACAAAGCAAACATCAAAATCATGTCCAGTTCTAATCATTTGTACCTCACAACACGGGGGCCGGGTGATAATCTGTCATTTACACTGGACAAGACTGTCTGCAGAAAGACATTTCCCCACTTTCTCAGTGTAAGAATGTTTTGAATTTCATAAGTCAGAATTTTCACACACATACATATTGAGTTTTTACACTTCAATTCTATGGAAGCCCTAAAAATAAAAAAAACACTCATTCTCTCATTATTATTTTTTGTTTACAAAAAAATACTGTACCAGCATATAAATTTTATGCATGTCACATAGATCTATCTTCTTTTTCATGGTATACAGTTCTAACTGCTACACATGCTGGTACTCATCTGCCAAGAAGTGCACACTGTCAACAATTCAACACACACTCCAATTTCCCTCAACAAAACCATGGGCGCCTCCTGGGGACTCTCACACTACTGCCACCCACCGATCACTGGCATACTCAGGACTCTAATGAACATACATACAAATACTTTGGCACGTAACAACACAGAGGTTAGCAGGTCTGAAGAAAGAAACAACCGAAAAGATTGTCAAAATTCCTGTCCTTAATCTAACGAGTGCCACCAAGACTCCTCACCACCACTGGCCCTTCAGATTAATTACTAAAAAGTTGAAAGCTCTTTCTACTGAACCACCAAGCCTTTCTTTCCCGCTGATTTTTTAAAAATCTTCTGATGCTGGAAAGAAAAAAAACCCACCACCAAAACTTCGATAAAATGTTACTGTCATAAACTGTTTATTGGGGGCACCGCTTTTACACTTTTACAGACATTTTAAGCAATTATATATATATAAAATATTCATCCTCTCTTTTTTTAAGATTATCCAAAGCACAGTACATCACATAAGTAACAGTACACACAACAAGAAGATAAATGTCATCTGCTTTTGAAAAAAAGCATTAAAAAAGACCACAATCTCCATGAGTCTTCTGTGCATTGTCAATGCAGGGGAAAACTGTACTGATTCTGAACAATCACAGCCATATCCCCAAACCCAAAAAAGAGTAAAACGTGATTTTTTTTTTTGTGGTCACAAAGACACCCCCCCCCCCCCCCCTTTTTTTTTTTTAAGCACTGGAAGCACTTACAACAAAAAATAAGTTCCTGCACAAAGCAGTTTTGAGAGAAAAGAATCTTCAATTTTTTAAAAAAACTTGTGTCCACCCCATACACTGATCAAAGCCTTAGAAAATCAAATAATAATTTCAAAAAAGGTAATAACAATTAATTCAAATGAAAGAAAGAAATGTCAAGAAACTGCTCATGAATGAATAATGAAAGAGACATGGGCAGCTGTTTTTACCTCCTTCTCTCTAAAACAAGCACATCACCACATGAAATGACAGACATTTTGTTTTTAGTTTCCCTTCTCAGGTAAGAATATCAACACTAACAACTGAAAATAATCAAATGGATCAATTTTTACGGGCTGACAAATTCCAAGCGCACTAGACAGAATTTTCATCGGCACAATTATAAACAGTCTGACTTTGCAACACTCTTTATTTTTTTCTTTTATTTTGAGGATATTGGTAAAGCATTCATGTGCTTTTCTACATACAGTCCCCCATGTGTATGCAGTTTTGTAAAATTTTCTAGTTTGTGTTGCTGCGACTGAATTGGAGTATGCCGCTATGCTAAAAAGCTTTTGAGATATATTCCCCTTTTCTTACACCAGATTATTTTCTGGAAAAAAAGAACAATAGCTGTGCACCATGTTTTTAAACCACCAGCAGACAGACAGAGATAGGTCAATAAATGGCATGACAGCAAAACTACAGAGGACATATTTTAAAAAAAACACCCCACAGTCTCCAACACTATCTCTTAAAAATTAAACATGTATAAATGTCACCCTCTATATAAAAAGGTTTCAGTTATGAAACACTTCTAATACAGTGCTCTGTAGTTTTCGAAGTTCTACAAATGCTTGACACAGCTTTCATCCATTTTCATTGGATATTCTATGATGATAAGTCTTCACACAAATTATGGGGTCAAAATAATAAAATAAAATAAGGGCAAGTTTGTCGAATGTTTAACCTATTCTATACAAGTATGTGCACTAACAAACCGCCCATCAATTGAACATACATGTGATGGTTTCGTCCATTCTGTCAAATTAGACTATGTTTGTAAACTTCTTCTTCAATCACAAATCCTGGGGTTCATACAGACTTCTCAGGGTCAAATTTCAAGGGCTATTTTAGGACTTTTAAAGAAATTTGAGGGTGCAATAAAGATCTATTTCCAAACAAGGTGCAATTCTTGAAGTATTACGTTTAAACTACACATGCTGACTTCCAATAAAATGAAATTTGGGAGTACAAATATACAGCCTTTCCCTCTCGAGATCCAGAAAAAGCTGAGGCATCTTTTTTAGTAAAAGGGGCAAACTTATTGTTCCTGACAAGATGATGTTGTCAGGAAAGAATCGAGAGCCACGCTAAAATGAAACGGCCAAAGGTGGAAACTGAAAGTACGATTATCACGTCTGCTTTTGTGAAGTATAAAACTAGTACATAGAATTGCTTAAGTCTATCAGCATCAAGCACCAGTTGCAAATTGATTTTTGTTGGCTTTTACTTGTTAAACAGCATATAAAGTTGAAACTAATGTCAAATCGGGCCGGACTATGTTGGCTCTGTGAGTTGACTACAGCTTTGATTCTGTTCGCTACTGCCTGCAGGGCCCAAAAACTATTTGTCACAATATCCGCAAATTTATATACTTATTTGTTGCTAAATTCAGTAATCTAGTTTCTGAACTCTCTTTTTATCAGGTACACAGTATTTAAAAGCACAGTTTCAGCCTTGCTTTGTCTTCTGAACTCTGAAAGTAACAAATCTATCCAACTGTGGTGATCTATAAAATGACTTCCCCTAACTTTCTACCCATGAGCAATTTCAGAAATTACCTCCCTTGGACAATTTTCCATGGATAATTTGCTGCTCATTGTTGGGCCAAACATACATTTTTTGAATGACATTTTCCCCCCCACAAAAAAGTTATCATCATCCTTATTAAAGACAATACTTTTGACAAATATGCTTGATTTTTCAATGGTTTTCAAGGTTTTTGTCACAGGTTTACACTGGGCATTTTCAAGTGGATTCAAAGCCTTGAAAAGGGGCTGCAAAATTAAAGGAGTTTCAACGGGGGGTGCGCACCCCTGAAATCATAGTTAACGATCCTGTAAACATGTTCTCATAAGCATCACAGACTAGAACTAACTTCCACAGACATCTAAAGCTCATTAACTGAACTCTGTGTGTGTGTGTCAAAACATACATATAGATAGATAATCACCATTCGAACAGGAAAGATTCACAGCTTGATCAGGGATCCTGTGAAAGACCAACCGTACCGGACCGGACAGGGAGCTAAAAAGTAAGTATGGACACTGTTTAGAGGAGTGGAACACAACTCGCATGTCATACAACCTGCTGGTTTTCCCCGAGGGCAAGCCGGCACATATACGTTTGCTCTCTCCAGCTGCGGGGAACTGCAAGTCCGGAGCGTTCCTGCTCTTGCTGCAAGCCGAGCAATGGTCTCCACCGCCGATTCCTCCATGGTGCAAGTTCGACACCCCCCCCTTCAACAAAAAACCCAAGTCCCTGCTCTGCGAGGCCTGGCGGCTGAAGCCTTGATCCTGCCCGGGCCCCCACCCCCTGTGTCACCAGAGAGCTTCCCCTCACAGGCCCCACCTTCACGCCACTTTTTCCCGCAAAATCACTTCGACGATGACCCTGAACCACCGCTACGACCAGGGGCCCGACACGGACTTGTCACGACCTTTCTCCTGGCCGGCAAAGGGCCGCTGTGGAGGGTGAGCCCCGTGCCTTTCCGGCCACAACGCTCGACTGTCTGGCGCCTTGCCTGTAGCGGCAGCCATTTGGGGCGAATGTCGGGGGTTTCTTGCTCTGAGGGACAGCGGGTGTGTTGGAATAGCACTGGAAAGGGAGAGGGGCGGTGGAGTTTGGGGGGAAAAGACAGGCTGGGCCGGGTGGGGCTCCCGTATCGCAGGCCGCCGCTGTCCTGGAAATAAGCTGGTTTTTGCTGGCTGGGCTCTCCCCTGCTCCTGCTGCATCCCCACTGAGGCCACAGGAGGGGGGTACCTACTGGGCCCCTCTCTGTTTTCTGATCGTCCATCACCGCCGCATTCAGCGCCATGTTCATTGCTGTCACTGCTGTGGCTGGCTGACTAGGGGCTGGCACACCTGTCCAAATGGCATCACACAAAACATTAGTCCCTCTGGTCTCACATCATTTTAACTTAGTGAACAGTTGTAAAATCGAAAGAGGCACATCTGCAAATTAAAATTTCCCGCTAGTTTGGCTTGTATTGTGGCCACCATTGTGAACCATCACAGAGTTGGGGTGTCTCTCTCTCTCTCTCTCTCCCTTTTTATTTTTTATACCCAGCTACAATAAATGAAGTTGGGAATTAAACTCTGAACATCATGGTTTACTTGTTGGCAGGCGAATGTCTTAACCATCCTGCCACCCTCCTTCTTTAGTTTTCTGCTAAACCTTTTGACAACACATGACTGAAAAAAGAACGACAACACATCAAATAGGCCAGACAGAGAAAACAAGGGTGTTGCTCTCTTTCGTTAGTTGCAAACATCCCTGAGTGGTGGACAAAAATGGTTTTCCCGCACACTGATCAAAACAGCACAAACCTTCATCACTTTCCAATGCGATGATCATGTAAAAACCTTTTAGTTCATGAACAAAAATAACCTGGGCAGTGGACAGGCACTACTGTCCCCTAGAACACTCACAAATACAATGGGGGAAAAACACAGACACACAACACACAGGGAACAGATGTTAAATAAAAACAGGACCCCACACACTTAACACATTTCTTCCCGTGGCATGAGTCCCCATGTCTTACTGGTTGTTTCACAGAGACCACGGGAAAGAGGGACTTGTGTCCGAACTTTACTTCGCCCTTTTTACATCAAGGGAATTAATCTCACGTCTTCCTGTGCCAGGGAATTTGGATGTGGGGTTTGATGCTGACGACATGGAAAATCAAAAAAATGTATCAATTTCTGAGGTCCATGAGAGACTGTTTATAAATTACGTCAGTGGGTACGACACTGACAGCTCTGATGATGGTGGAGACTGCTTTTGATGAGAATAAAAGTGACCAGAATAAAATTGATAGCAGTTTTGAGTGAAGGAGAAGCTGTGGGCAATGCTGACTGAAATCACTACTAGATCACACAAAAAAAACTCATCTGAATCAGCATGTGAGGGAGCGGGTTGTTGTTATGGTAGGGATACACAGCGCAAGTGGTTATAAAAGTAAAAAACTAACCACAGTTTTCCACATGTATTTACAGCCTGCTTCAAAAGTATTTTTCAACATGCAAACCAAATTTTTTCATTAATCCATTGAGAAACAAAATTTTAATGAATATTTTTCTGACCTCACCCTCTTTCAGCAGTCACTGCTCAAAATATACTTGGTCTGGAGAATGAGATAGCTCAGTTTTGTCTGGGATGAAAAGGGTTAAGAGAACATACACTAAAATTTAAATACAAGAACAAACAAATGAACACACACACACTTTCCACTCAGATGCACCTCACCTGACACCATGTGAAGCCTGGTGCTGAGAGGACCTGTGCACCATCCCAGAGGATGGGGGGTGACCTGCCACCCCACCAAACCCTCCGCCCGCACACCGCGATTGGACCACTGGTTAACGGGCCCCCACACCCCGTCCTCACCCTCCCGGGCCGCCTCACCGTGTCCGCCCCATTGACCCCGCCCTGCCGTCTCGCCCACAGTCCCCCCATGTTCGAATCTCTCCCATGTGCTGTTCGGCGTGGGTTCCGAAGACGCCACCAGGACCGGGGCATCCTCTCTATGAACGGAAATCCGACGGTACCGCTGGGCAGGGCCCTTCGGAATGTCTTGGGGCAAGGGGAGGAGGCTGGCCACCACCAGCGGGAGTGACCCGGGCCCCGCAGTTAGGCGGGGCTGTTCGTAGTTGTACAAGGGGGCGGGAGATGGTGGTGAGAGCAGACTGTCCGGGTACCCCGATGATGCTGAAATGCCCGGGGTGCTCCATACCGAGGATGGGTGGAACTGGACACGAGCTGAAAAGGACAGTCGGGATGGGGTTCAGTTTTCCTCCCATAATTTTCCTGTCACACCAAGCACAGTGCCCAAAGTAATTAAATACCATCAAGCAGAGGCATGCAATCGCATGCAAGTATATGTATGACATGGCCCACCTACCCACGAGAAATGAAGATACAATGTTGACTTTTAAAAAATCAAACTCAAAGCAATGCAAAATATTCCAAAACAACACAGCACCAACACAACCCTTCCAACCAGAGTTGTTGACCGTAACCCTCCCCACATAAAGGAAGAACCCCTCTTTCCCATACAAAGCACGGCACATTGAAACTAAACCCCCTTAACCTAGTAAAATGGGGATTGGAGGAGGGTTACAGATATTGTTCCCCCTTAGCAGGAAACCTGAAAGGGGAAAAGGTTAACTTACTCCCTTGTGTTGTAGCATTTGTAGGACACTTACTACACTTTAAAACACCGAATACTAGCTATTGTAGACATTTTTTTAAAAGGTAAACACTAAATCATTTCAATCCCCAAGAAACTACTCATGCACTACCGAATTAGTTTCTTTCAAATAGTTCCTCCTTTAACTGGGCAGTTGCTTGTGTGAAGCTTTTGGGACTTTTTCTTACATCACCGAGTTGACGATTTTCAAGAAGAAAAGGACAAAGAACAGTACAAACTAATGAGCAGCATTGGCAAAATTTACTTCAAAGGAAAACCCGAGCCTCGAAAAAATCAATGTGTAATCAATGCAACCTTTTGTAGATTTGCGATGGAAAAATTAATTTACATCTTATCTATTTATTATTTTATTCTTTTATTTGAGATATGGAATAAGCATTTCATGTGCTTTTATCAACCGTCCCTGTGTGTATGCAGTTTTTTTAAATTTGTCATCCGTTTCCACCGGGACACAATGGCCTCTTCCGAAAAGCGGGAAAAGGTTTTAAACATGTTTCGCAAACGTTCTGCAAGCGACCTCATTTATAGTCTCATCGAAGGCTTTGGGAAAAGTGAGTTGGCACTAATTTCTAACTTCCAGAGAAAAATCCTCTAAACATCTTTTAGGTAAGCCTGGTTGTCAGAAGGTTTTGTTTTGTTTTGATTTAAACATTCACTGACTTACTTAAAAGCAAAACACACAAAAATTGAACATCTGTGGACAAATTATCCCTTGTAAATCCTAAAAAGTACTTTAGAAAAACTTTGATATATATTTTGGAATTTATCAATCGAGAATCCCAGAAGTGGCAGCAAGAAAGATGTTTTAGGGCAGAGAGATATACAGGAGGAAATCAAAAGAAGCCAAAAACTGTAAACCTAAGCTAAGAAAAAGCGTGGAATGAAAGAATGGTATTTGGACTTGATACAACGAAGTCATACAGATGTTTCAAAATTTCCGGCAAATGAGGAAAGAACAAACAGACACAAATAGCAAAATTTGTAAAAAAAAAATGATCTAAAATTCATGACTGAGAACCAAAATATGCGAGAGGAAGGATACTTTGATCTTAATATTGAATCCTCATGAATAGAAGTGGAGAAAGAAGATGTCTGCTGAAGAAGAAATATCAGGAGAGAATTAAAAAAAAGCCAAGAAGAGGGGGCGAAATGTACAACACAGAGAGAAGAAAACAATTTCGAAAAATCAAAGTAAGGGACAGACAAACCCGAAGTAAGGAATACAAATGTTCCATTTCAAAGAAACGGAGAGCACTATATGTGAAAATTTACAAGAAATTCCCCCGAACTTCTCAACGGCTGAAGACGCAAAATATTAGCAGAATTGAAGGCCTGTGCCTTGAGGCACGCTTTGGGTCCAGTGGAAATCACCATGCAAATGGAAAAAAAGCGAAAAGTAAGGACCCGGAAAAAACTGCCGAACTTTTGGGCCGACCAAACTTTATAGAAAGAAAGGCAACCTTGAACACTTGAAAAAGGAAAAAGGGGCCACAGCCATCAATGGTATGAAATTTTACAGAACTCCCACAAAAGATGAAAACTAAATTAACGCAAAAGCTTGGATAAAAGTAGAGTGCAGAGGGCCGCAGACCCTCTCTTTCCGAAGACTATAATACCAGAAGTGGAGAACAGAAAATGGAACTGCCTATGCTAATGAACTAAACGGTACTGAACAGTTTCTACTCAACAGTATTAGATGGGGAATAAGTAAGTTGACAACCAAGAATTTAACCGAGTTGGAAAAGATTGCAGAACACATAGAGAGCAAGGCAAATACCCGTGTGGTGTCTGCCACAAAGGTGTAGGGAACAATTCGATCAAATGCTCCAACTGTCAATACTGGTGTCACAAAAGATGCTCAAAAGTCTGAAGAAGAACGGAGTATTTGTCTGCCCCAGTTGAATGAATAAGAAGGGTGAAGACAATACTGATGCAGGAAAGAAGGAGCTAGAATTCAAACAAGGAAAGATAGAAGAAGTAGACGAATTCTGCTACCTAGGAGAGATGATGAGCTGCAAAGCAAAATCTGAGTTCGCTGTCAGAACCAGGATTGCGAGTGCATGGAAGAAATGGAAAGAATTGGCAAGTCTGCTCGGAAATCAGAATATCTCACCGGAGAGACGCTGTCTGATAATACAAGGCCTGCATTAGACCTGTTCTCCTGTATAGTTCGGAGACGTGAGTTTTCACGAAAACCGTTGAACGTTTGTTGAAGAGCTTTGAAAACCGAATGCTATGTTACATGACAAAGATCAAATGGGAAGACAGGATCACGAATGAAGAGCTATGGAGAATGTGCAAAGTTGATGATCTGAAGTCTGTAGCTAGTACCAATAGATTGTGCTGGTTTGGGCACGTTCAACAAAAAGCAGACCACTACATCATAAAAAGAGCAATGAACTTTGTAGTGGATGGAAAGAGACCAAAGGGAAGACCTAGCAAAACCTGGGCTACCTGTATTGCAGATGATCTTAGAGAAAGGGGCATAAATAAGGAGGAAGCTCAAAACAGAGAGAGATGGAGAAGGCTCATCAATGTCAATCCTCCCCTGGGAGAAACATGACAAAAAAGGAAGAGGTAGAATCTGAGAATGATACGATTTTTTAAAAATATGGCCAAAAGAGCGCATCACAATTTTGAGACGCAAAATAAACTGCAACTTCATTGAGTTAAGATCTCTGGCTCCCCAACACTTTACCTGTAATGTAACCAGAGGACTGTGCACTGGTAGAGGATGTGTACGCCGCCACTCTGGAGCCTGGGGCCTGCACATACCCCGCACTTCCCACCATACCGCCCACCACTGGGGGCTGATGCATGTCCGTTCTCAACCCCAACCCCGCATGATGGTCCATGTGCGGCGGGTAGGCATAGGCCCCCTGCGATGAGAAGCCAGGAGCCACGGGAGGGGGAGGCAACCCCCGTCCAGGGGTTGGATGGGTGGCGGGAACTCCCGCCACCTGGTGGACAGCGGTTGAGCTAGGCACGATGCGACCTGCCGAGAACCCCTGCTTCATGTCTCTGTGAGCGCCCTTCTGTTTGGCCGCGTCAGGGAGCACCCCAACCACATTGTTGTTGTTGCTTTTCCCTTGGAGGACGGCCACAGGGAAGGGAGGGGTGGGATCGGTGGAGGACCCGGACAGCAAGACCTGCATGGCTTCCAACAGGCTGAGGCCTATGACCCTCATCTTCTTGTAATACTCCTCGATGTAGATGCACTCCTCCGCGGCCACCTGGCAGTCAAAGGCCACGTTCAGAACGATATCGGCATCGGGAGGGTGATCCAGAACCAGGCAGCTGTTCCCGCTGGACTCCCCTTCTCTCATGTAGCCCACCAGCTGCAGGATCTCCTCCGGGTTGTCCAGGTGAGCCTTCACCTTGGTGCGGAAGAACCCTCCATAAGTCTGCGCACACACAAAACACAGATCATCCAGATGCAGACTACGATGTCATAGCTGCAAGAAACGTTTCTTGTGTGTTGCATAGTTCAAAAGGTAAAGGTAGAGGTGTTCCCATTTATAACCTACATGGTCATAGGAGAGGAAGGTGTCAGAGACCTCAGCTTCTCAAGGGGCCAGCATATTGAAGGTGGCGCCTATCTCCTCTCCCTCGCTGCTTTACCTTCCCTGACCCTACAGAGGGCAGGTACCCATTTACACCTGGGCTAACACAGTAACAGGGGGACTGTACTGAAGCCAAGGCGCGCAAACGGTCACCCATCCACTTGGTAACCATGCTCGATGCTGCTTAACATTGGCTTGGGGAAAGTCAGTGCTCTGACCACTGAGCTATCCTGTCGTCATTGTGTATGGAGTCCTATGTTGAGTTAATCATCATAAAAAACCCCAGAATGTTAGAAATGAAAGGCAAATAAAACTGATATCCTGAGTAAATTCACATGACACATCTGAACAGAACATATGCAGTGCACTTTTTAACCACTCCCTAAAAAGACATGATTTCAGGATATTACTATTAAATTTTTAAAAAATCAGACATTTTCATACTGCTCATAGTGATATAATACTTTAAAATCTTGTCTGTTCAAAATTAAAATATGCTCCTGCAAGTGCACATGCACACACACACGAGCTTATTTCATTATCCTTGCAATAAAAAAATTAAAAGACACATACAAGTCCATCTGCATATTTACATGCAATAGTCCAATGTGCATGTCAACATCCACACCACATGGCATAGGAGTTTAATTATCATTGATGAATATCCACACACACACAAAATCCCCCCCCCCCCAAACAAAACAAAACAACCTCCTTCCCCCCCTCCCCCCCCAAAAAAAAAGAAAAAGAAAAAAAGAAAAACCCAACAAACCCCCTATTTAACAAAAAACAAACAAAACAAAGGTACAAACCCCCCAGTACAGACCATAGCTAAAAAAGAACTCATGATGACATCAAAAGTGCTTGAATACATTATCATTTATGTGGCATGAGCATGAGTAAAACAAATCTCTAGAGTCAATAAACATGTATTCAAATTTATACAGTTATACATGTATGGCATAGCATGGAAAAATAAGCCACTAAATAATTAGGCCCATGGATATATATTTTCAAGGAAAAATGCTTTCCTACATGAGAACTGTAACACATTTAAATATGAAGGAGCAACACAAATTTTGCTGACTCGAGATCTCAAGTGATGCAGCATGAGTCAGCAACACTACTGGCTGACTACTGACAGGTCTACATTAAGTTTAATGTATGTTTGTATAATATAGATCTGTGAATGATGGTTTGCACTCTTCCCTGGAGTGGAGTGGAGGCCTTCCCTCTGTTTCAACACAAATATATTTTGTGTTTTGCTGCCTCATCTTTTGTAAGCCACAAACTCAGAGGCAATTTTCTTTCACTGCATGGTGATCAATGATGATGAGGATATTGTACTAATGATGATATGGAGATGACATACTTTCACAAACCTCTTGGCATCTCATATAGAGATCACATTAATAAAAATTTTCAGAAGTGAAAACCAGAACTGAAAGAGCTCATGACCAGTGAAAAAATGTGCACTAAAGTGGTACAGGCACGTCACATGAACATCTGGACTGGCTAAGACTGTCCTACAGGGAATGGTACAAAGTGGGAGACAAAGAGACAGAAAGAGAAAACAATGGGGAAACAACATTAGTGGACTGGCACTGAGTGGACCGACATACTAAGGAAACCACAGTGAGTGAAAGAAGCAGGCTGTAAAATCTCCAGTGGTGCCCCATTGGTGTACTAGACTTCGGGATAGGTGAAGGAAAGAGTGAATGTGTTTTTTCACTCTGTACTTTGATCGGGAAACATTAGTATAAGTCTACATGTCATCAGTACAAGTGTTGATTATATTAACTGAAATCAAAATGTATTCTAAACATTCTTACTTTAACATATAGGTAAAAGGTGAAGAGGTTCTCATAACTTAGGCGGTCCTTGGGGAGGGAGATGTCAGAGACCTCAGCTTCTCCAGAGACCAGCACATTGAGGGTGACGCCCATCTCCTCTCCCTGGCTGCTTTACCTTCCTTGACCCTAAAGAGGGCCGGTACCCATTTACAGCAGGGTGAACTGGGGGACTGTACTGAAGCCAAGGCGTGCAAACAGTCACCCATCCACTTGGAAACCACGCTCAATGCTGCTTAACCTTCGCTTGGGGACAGCGAGAGCTCTGACCACTCTCCTGTGCTCTCTGCTCTCCCGTCCCGTCTCACTTGAACATACACACCCAAAACCACCTGTAGAACCACATCCACCCAGCTCCACTCACCTTCAACAGCCAGAACTCTCTCTTCCAGGGCTGGGCCAGCAGGAGGTGGAGGTACTTCTCCAGGTGGACAAACGCCATGGCGGCCTGATCCCCCTGGAAATGGTCGCCGGTCACCGTCTTCTGGATGACGGAGATGAAGGGCAGGTACCGGAAGCTGGACACCCCCCCTTGCTGCGTCAGGCTGGAGCGAACCAGCTTGGTGATGGACACTCCCAGGTTGGCGCGGTCGTTGGCAGAGAGAGCGCTGTTGTGGATGTACCGCTTGCGGTACAGCTTCTTGGCCTGCTCCAGGTAATCCATGGGATCCGGTGCTCGTCTGGCTTCAATGGTGGCGGTGCGGCGTTAAAAGGAATCAGCAGCAAGAGAGGGACTGGCAGTGAATCCCCAGTTATCCCACCAGTCGTGGATCAACCGTCGTTATCCATCGTCACCACTTTTAACACAAACCTTCCCGCTTCAAGCCTGTCGCGTTACCTTCTGAGCATTTCTTTTTTATTTCCCCGTCAAGATGTGTTCCTGGACATGGGGTGGTGTAATGTCCGTTAGTCATGTCCAGTTTCTGGACCATGTGCTTTCATGGTACACTGAGAGAAGTTCATGAGTTTGCTGTCTGAAGGTTGGCCTTTCTGGCTATGGACTGAACAGGTTTTTCAGAAGGTCTTTTTTCCCCCCTAAAACAAAAGAAAATGATAAAATCCTTGGTCCGATGTTGTGTTGTTCGTTTGCTTGTTTCAAGAACTGAAGTCAATTGGAGCTAGCTCGAAATACAAAAGATGAAAGTAAGTATTAAATTACATAATGTTAGGAAACATGTCGAGTGTGTGTGTGTGTGTGTGCATGCTGCATCGATGCATGCGTGCTTGTTGTGTGCACATGTGTGAGTGTGTGTGTGCATGTGCACGTGTATACATGTGAATATGATATGCATCAAGTATGCATTTGTGTACATGTATGCATACCTGCTGAGTGAAAGTACATGTGTGCAGATGTGTCTGCATGCATGTATGTATCAAGGCATTATAACAGACTGTTGCACTACCTCCATCAATTAAAAAAAGAAAGGAAAAAAACCAAAACAAATACCCTAGTTTAATACTGGTGTATTGTTCAACACTTTTTAAAAAATCATGAATAATATGTTTGGCATTTACACATTCTCGAGTGTGTGTGTGTGCGCACATGCGTGTGTGAGAGTGAGTGTGTGTGTGCATGTGCATGTGTGTGCGCACGCATGTGTGTGCGCACGCATGTGTGCATGCGCACCGCATGTGTGTGTCATTGTGCGTGTACCATAAATCTTCCAAGCATGTCTTCAAATAACTACACAAACCATCCAAGCAACAAAATAACACAAATCCCCCCCCCCCTAAAACACCCACCCCATAACATCCTTTAATTAATAAATACAAAATACAATCCAAGCCAGCATCTGTTGATCACTCCTTACATCACCAGCACCAAAGCCAGTCAATTCAGTACAAAGATTATAGAGGAATGTTGGACATGTTCAAAAATAGACCCATGTCACTTCCTCTTTCCAACAGTGCTTAAAACTGTTCACCCTAGGCTAGTCACACAGGTCTGTCTGTCTACATTACAAGCTTGTCTCACTTTCTTTCTGGTGTAGCACTGGTCGAATTACTGACTGTGTGAATGTGTGAGTGAGTGAGTGAGTGTGTGTGTGTGTGTGTGTGCGTGTGTGTGTGTACTGTGTGTGTGTGAATGTGTGTGTGTATGTACGTGCATGAGTGTGTGCGTGTGTGTACATGCGCGAGTGTGTGTGTGTGTGTGGTGTGTGTGTGTGCGTGCGTGCGTTCGTGCGTGCGTGCGTGTGTGTGTGTGTGTGTGTGTGTGGTGTGTTGTGTGTGTGTGTAAAAGAATGCTATTGTTGGAGTTTCTGTTGCTTTGGGTGTGTGTGTGTGTGTGTTAGAGTCAACATTGGGGAGGTATGGGTTGGGCGGTGGAGGTGTTGGAGATAAAACTAAAAGGGAAGGGGAGGACAACTGGGAGAAAGTAAAATTATTTGGGGGTGGGGGTGGGGGTAGAGGTTGGAGAAAGTGGTGTGGGGGCTGGTAGGTAGGTGGGAGTGAAGTGAAGTGGGGTGGGGAGCGAAAATGAGAGGGAGTGAAATAGGAGTGATAGTGTGGTGTGTGTGTGTGTGTGTGTGAGTGTGTGTGTGTGTTAGATGTGTGAATATGTGTGTACACGTGTGTTTGTGTGCATGTGTGTGTGACTGTGTGTGCAGTGCACAACACTATGCTACACTATATCAGTGCTTTGCTCTTTTCAACTGCATAGCACTGCATTGCATACCACACTAGAAGACAACATACCACACCACCCCACACCACCCTGCATCTCACCACACCTCATGACACCAAAGTACACCATATCACACCACATACACCACAGCACAGCACACTACACTACACTACACGAAACCACACTACACCACAGTACTACATTACACCACAGCATAGCACAGCACACTACACTACACCACGCCACACTACACAACACCACACTACATGACACGATACAACACAGTTCGACACAACGCAATGCCACATGAAACAATACAGCACTAAAATAGTAAAAAGCACTAGCACTGACAACGCTTCAATCTTGGGGCAAAGCTGAAGATGAATTAATGCATCAATCAAGTCTTACTGTAAGGTCACACCGACTGCTTTCAACTTTGTTTTATTATTATCATTATTATTAATTTTTATTTTATTTTAGTTTATTCCTTTATTTTGAGGATAATGGAGTAAACACTTGTGTGCTTTTAATAATATATTTTTTTTTAACATCCAGCCCCAGGCCCCTATGTGTTATGCAGTTTTGTCAGTTTTGTCATCCATTCCGACCAGCACACAATGGGTTTTAATGTGTGTACAAGATGTTCTCTGTGTGTTCGCACACGGGACCTCAGTTTATACTATAGTCTCATCGGAAGGACTTTTGGAAAGGTGGGAGGGGGGGAGTGGAGTTGGCACTGATGTTACCTCCAGAGGAAAAAAATCCTCTTGAATGAGATTTGAACCCGGGTCAGCAGATCACGAGCGCAACTTGATTAAAGGAGCCCCTATGAACGCTCTACTAATGTACTACTACTATATATATATCCTTGCTTCAAAGTCAAAGATAAAATGAGACCCACTGAGAAATCTGATATAGATCTTACACTGTTACAGTGTTGCTTTCAACAAATTTTACATCAATCCCATTCCGAGATAAATGGCCTGTAGTGACTTGATTTTTTTCTTCCTTTTCTTTTCTTTTTTATGTTCCTCATCAAGAGCTGCCAGGTTCACCAATGGTGAAATTTTGAGTATGCGACCATTTTTACCCACCATCAAGGTAGCTGCATTCCAACTTCAGGGATGGTGTTGAAATCACAATACCTGTGTGCATGCATGTGTTCTATTCTGTCGCCCATTCCGTCTAGCATGAAATGGCCTACTCTTCCAAAAGATGGAACAGGTTTTTAATGTGTTGCAAGATGTTCTGCATGCATTTGGACATGGGGCCTCAGTTTACAGTCTCATCTGAAGGACTTTTTGGGGAGTTGAGTCAGTACTGATGCTACCTCCAGGGAAAAAATCCCCTAAAATGGGCACATTTCAAGTCATTTGTAATGGCTCGATCCTGAGGCTGTCATATCAGGTATGAAACACTCTAGCCATTAGGCTACACCACCCTCTGACTCGATTTAAATACAGATTAAATGAACCATATTCACAGAACAACACCGAATGACTGTATGTATCATGACTGAATATGTATACTACATACTACAGATGACCTAAAGTTGGTGTTTTAAATTATGCCCTACCAACAGCTATTAGGAATTTATCTATAATGTCAACTGATAAGAGAGAAATCACATTCAGGATGATGATAATGAGCTCAGCTTAACTGAATTAGTATCAGTTATATTATTTACAATTACAATGACAGACCTGTATGATTGAACGAAGTTAAATATGCATACAATGTTGCTTCATTATGGCTGTATTACCACTGCATCAGCAAATGTAATTCATCTAAGTGAATGTGAAATTGATACAGCATACAAGTTTATGTTTGCTGTGCCTGTGCAATTTGCTCATTGTGAATGAGTCAGAGGATCAGTCATCCAGTGGTACTGGGCCAATCTACTTATCCAGAGAGAGTTGAGATTGTTACCCTTTGGAATCTAAACTACCAATTTCCCCCATCCACTAGTCACAGACTCTGAGACTGGTGGTCTACATAATAGTCTTTTGCATGAGACACTGAACCGAGGACAGAGAGCAAGTGCAGCACACATTAAATAACACACAGCGCCAGTGAGAAAGTGGTAACTGGCAAAATCCTGTCAAAAAAAAAAAGCAACTACTTTCGTAGGGAAACAAATACACTCATAAGAAGACAGAAAAATAACCACAACAAAAAATGGGTGGAGCTGCTCTTGAGGCTACCTGCTCTCCTCAGGGAGAGCATCCCAAATTTCTTGCAGAGAAACCTGCCGTGACTGAAACTGCTACACAATATCAAAGTAATTTGCGTGCCCACTGAATAAAAATTAAAGATCCTTTCAAACAGCAAATGTGATTCATGTATGCTATATCTAAAAATGTGGGCACACACTTTTGAGTGTTTCACTGTTTGTTTTGTTTAGTTCTGCTTTGCGCTCTCTCTTTCTCTCTCGCGCGCGCATGCACATACACATGCGTACATTAGAGATGAGACTACACAGATGTTTACAAGTATTTGTCATGTCTTGTTGGTTTGTTTATTTATGTAATTTTTTCCTGCTATTCCTCCACTGCAATGGATGTACTCTTTCTATGCAATTAAATCATTCGAGCTTGAGCTCTCCCTCTCCTTCTCTCTCTCTCACACACACACACGTATAGATTTTTCCCCCATTATTGCAGTCTTGTTTCAAGTTTCTTTTGTTTCTGTCCTTGTTTTTCTAATCTATCAACTGATTTTTCTTTCTGGATTGTTATATTTTGCTTGCTAGTCCGGAAAGTTTTGACTTGCATTTGCAAATCTTTGCTATCTACACAATCTGGTTTTTTTATGGTGCTACTGCTAGCGATGCCTATCTTCCCCCTTTTTTGTGGAAGAAAGAAAGCGGCTGGGATTGGGAAAGCTTTTCTGTTCACTTAGCTTCTTTCTGGTTTGTTCTGCTTTGTTTTGTTTATCTTTGTCCACCAATCTTTTTCTCACCTGCTTAATTTTGTTTATATGATTTTGTCTTTCCCCCTCTCCACCCCCACCTCCTCTCCTTTGCTTCCATTTAGTTTTGTTTTGTACATTTCTTCTTTTTTTAAATATATAAAAATCTTGTTTTTTGTTTGCTTTATGTGCCTTGCTTTGTGTTCAACGCACAGTGACTGAACGAATACCACAGCCACTGCCAGGAAAGTCGTGTACTAGGATTTCCTGTCAACCTTAGGGAAAACCCTCAGCCACGTTCATTTCACGCTCCACATACCACATGGCACAGTTGTCCTGCAGTTTCAAACATAAACTGGTTTGTCAACACACCATGGTTATCTTTATCCTACAGTTTAAACCATAACCTGGTTGGTCAATACTCTATGGTTATATTTATCCCACAGTTTAAAACATATTTTCATGCTTAACAGACTCACAACAGAGATTGTATTTCAGTTTTAAACACTTTCAGTCACAGCAGATAATTGTGTGAAATTCAGGCTGCTGTCCCCAGGGAGAATCAGAATGCATCACCACAAGAGCAGAGCCACCCATTAAAAACAACATTTTCCTGTCTGCATAAATGTGCACTTGTTTCCCTATGATAGTGGCTTTTTTTCTACTTAAAATGTTTCCAGGGACAAGCCTCTTGTTGCCAGTGAATCTTTAACATGCACTGAATGCATGTTGCACATGAGACTTTTGGATTATCATCTCACCAAGAAGACTTACACGGTTCATATAACCACTAGTGGATCAGGGAAAAGTTTGGGTACAAACGGGGATCACACCTGAACTTCTCGCTTTCTAGGCAGATTCCTTACTTCTAGACCACTGCACCACCTATTTGGCATATGGAGATTATTTTATCAATAAAAAGCACAATGCAACAGGTGGAGTGTCAAGGCATAATTCCAGTGAGGACAACACAATCTAGATAGTCGTTAAGAAGGAGTTGTTATCAAATAAATAAGCACCAACTCATTGGGCCATGTAAGTGGCGTCTCTCACATGTCAACTGGAAATATACCACAATCACATTTGCATCTTTTTGTCTGCCAATTACCTGTACAGCCACATAGTAATTTTGCAATGCAAAAACAGACTTTGAGAGAGCTCTGTAAGTAGAGAGGTTTTTTTTCTTTCTCCCCAACGTGAGCTGGGTATGAGTTACAAAATTTTAATCTAAGTTTGGTCAACTTGAGCCTCATCATGATTGAATACTATTATACAGCAATTTATTCAGACTCCAGTCACACAACTGGATTCGACAGAACACTAGGTGATGAATGTCTATAATCTAAAGCATTTCTAGCTTATGTATTATATATTTAAATATAATTTCTCATGTGGTGGATGCATGACTTTATGATGACTGTCGCTAAACAGAGCTTTGCGAGTCTGAGCAAGGTCAAATGGAAGGCCTTAGTTATCAGGTGTTTTCATGGGCTGGGGATTCCCGGCCAGCAATTGACTGAGCACTGCACACCACTTGACCTCGCTCATCAGATAGAATCTGCATATGTGACGACACTCCTAGCAGAAAAGTGGGTCAGGTGCAAAGGGACTCTGATTTTGTGGTGGAGCATCACATTATATAAATATGCTGAATGTGAAATTTGAAACTCTCTAGTTTCCACATTGCAACTTTTAACAACCACTCCCCCTCCCCCCCCCCTTAACAATATGCCAAACAGTATTTCAAGCAGTTGAAATAATCTATCTATCTATCTATTGCATGATATACTATGATTTTTTATGTTAAGTAGGCAGCTCAATATGAAACTAAGAAAACAGCCCCAGCAACAATCTTAGGTCTTCTCATACAATTCTTATGGATTTTTCTATAGTCTGTGTGACTCACCAATTGCTATTCCCATGATGATGAAATTGATGCCTCCTCCCTATCATAAAAGATGATTCACACGTGTGTGATGAATGGACAAAATGACTGGCTGACAGTGACATGTTTTCTTTACACAGTTTGTAGAATTTTTTTTAATTAACTGCTTCAAGCAAATTCAGTCATATCCCTGAAGTCAGAATGTGGCTACCTAAATGGTGGGCAAAAATGTTTACGAGCATATCATGTGCACAAAATCTCACCATTGCCAGCATTGGTGAGCCTTAGAGCTCTAACCAAGGCACCAAAGCAACAAACAAAAGCAAAAAACACAATGTTAAACAAACTCAACCTGGGCAAAGTTCTTTTCTACTCATGGTGTGTTTTGAAACATTTAAAAGTCATTACAAACTAAATTAAACTGAATTCCATTAAAGGAAAATAAATAATGTTAAGATGGATAATGAATCATTGAATGACTGTTTAATTTAGAATCATACTCATAGTTGCTCATACTACACATTCTTACTTTCTGATTAATACTTTGTCAGTGATGTCTAAATTTAAGCAAATTACATCTTGTTATTCAACTTACTAACATTGTAACAACAACAAAAAGCTCTCTTTGAGTTAAGTCTTGTTGCATAGCTCATCTATGCTTTCTTTCTGAAACTATGCCACTAGCGCTGGATTTTCTTTGGGTTTTTGTTTGTGTGGGTTTATTTTTTGCTTTGACTTTTGTTGTTGGTGGGTTTTTTGTGCTGCTGCTTGTTTTGGTTTGTTAATTTAACAAGTTTTGATTAGTTAATTTGTTTGCTTCTTTACGTTTAGCAACTTAGTGTATTCAGTTGGAGGTGTCTTTCTTTATTGTTGTTTTCTGTGTTTTGTTATAATTTGTGTGCATGTGAGTGTGTGTGTGTGTGTGTGAATGAGTGCATGTGTGTGTGTGCGCACGCATGTGGGTGCATGCAATGCATGTGTGTGTACACATGTGTGTGTCTGTGTGTGTAAGTGTGTGTATGCTAATCTGTTAGTATTAACTATTAGTATTAGTCTAGAGCTGTGTGTGTGCGCATGCATGCGTGTGTGTGTGTGTGAAGTTTAATTGCCATCAAATTTTAAAATCTACTTAATTTTTTAAAATCCGTTTCTGTTTATGTCTCAGTTACAATCTCATACAGTGAGAATAATTATACTGAGTAACTTTAGTAGGTCCCAGTATATCGATTCAGCCTGCATGTGTGTGTGTGTGTGTACTGTGTGTGTGTCACTGTCTGTGTGTGTTTCAAGTGTGTGTGTGTTTCATGTGTGTGTGTGTTTGTGTGTGTGTATAAGAAAAGAACTGGAGACAGTTGACCATTTCAAGTACCTTGGAGCCATCATAAGTGAGGAGGGATCGAAGACCGAAATCCTAGCAAGAGCGGCACAAACAGCAGCAGCAATGGCAAGACTGAAGACCATATGGAGAGACAGAAACATCCCTCTCGGAACCAAGGTAAAGTTACTAAACGCGCTAGTCACCTCAATCATGCTTTACGCATGTGAGGCATGACACTAAACGCAGACCTACAAAGGAGGATCCAAGCAGTAGAAATGAGATGCCTCAGAAGGCTCCTTGGCATCTCATACAAGGACCATGTCACCAACAATGAAGTCCGCAGAATGCACTCAACAGGTGCGGGGTTATGAAGACCTACTGACCACGGCGAAAAAGAGGAAACTCAGATGGTATGGGCACGTAACACGCTCAGAAGGACTTGCAAAGACCATCCTGCAAGGAACAGTCCAGGGGAAGAGAAGACGGGGCAGACAGAGGAGAAAGTGGGCCGACGACATCTGTGTTTGGACAGGGGAGGACTTCAGTGTCACCCAGGCACTTGCCCACGACCGCGCTAAGTGGAGCCAGCTGGTCCACCGTTCGTCCACCATGCAGCGCCCCCACGACCCTGGCGGGTTACGGGACCAGTGAACAGTGAGTGATATATAATATATATATATATATAATATATATATATATATATATATATATATATATATGTGTGTGTGTGTGTATGTGTGCAATACACACTACACAGATGTACTCAACTCAAGGCATTCTATGTGTAGGCTGGACTATATTCATTCTCAGATATGATAATCATATACTATAGTATAATATTTGTCTGTTCTCCTATCATATAATTTCTAAATTTACAAACTTTTATTTAATTTTTCCATAACATTAACAGCTAGACCTACAACATGTCTGTTCATTAAAAAAAAAAAGACAAATAATTCATTAATTGTTGACTATTGTTCATTGTTTAAAATGGTGTACATACTGTTACTAATACATAATGACACTTGGTGCTGCATTAAAGTATTTGGAGTACCATTTTGAGGTATATTTTGCATGCAATCATAAAGAAATGTTGAGTTCTTTCCTCCCTTCTACCCCACTCCACCTCATCTCTCTCTCCCCAGTCCCTGTGTGTGTGAGTGTGTGTGTTCCCCCCACCCCCCTTCTCTCTCTCTCTGTGCGTGTGTGCACGCCACTAAATTACACTCAAAGGACTTCTTTTACGACTTACGTTACTGAACACTTTTAACAGCGTGTCTGTTTAGTGTTTACGTGTACTATAATAATCTATTAATAGTCCGATCTCTTCCAAAGGAAATTATGACTCCATGAACTTCAATCATGAAGGAGAATGTTCAACTTCCAACATAGACTATAACTGTAAAAGAATCCACATAACCTTAAAATTTCTACAGTTCGTCGATTCCACCACAGGAAACGAAGCCTAGCCTAACTTTCGCATGATTCACTGTCCATGAATTCGTTCACTTCATGAACACTAACAGAACATGGTAGTTGGTACGAAACCAAGCAACTGTTGAGTCCCTGACAGTTTGACTTTGTTTTTTCATCTTCAAATCCAATAAACCATACAGTAAAATCAATGTAAAACGGTGACACAGTAAACATATTGTACTCATACAAATACAAGTATAAACATTACCTGTATCTTAGGCTGTCGAAGAAAACACATAGCGAATTCTGTATTTTGGTCTGCTGAATAGACCTGTACAAAATGGCGATCTTCGGTGGTTCCCCTTTACCCGGAAGAGGATTTATAATGCTTACTCCCCTAAACTGGTTCCCGTTTGAAAACTGGCACAGTTAAGATAGACTTGCTTGTGTGTGTGTGTGTGTGTGTGTGTGTGTGTGTGTTCTTCCTTTTACACTAGATTATTTATTTATTGGTTGTTTTTGGTTAACAGAACACTTGAATAAGGCCTCCAAAACATACAGCATGGAAATCAGTGCAGAGAAGACCAAACTGATGACTAATAACACCAAGGGCATTAGCACTGATATCAGGGTTAATGACCAGAAGCTGGAAACAGTTCAAAGCTTCAAGTACCTGGGAGCCATTGTATCAGACAAGGGATCCAAGCCAGAAGTAGTATGCAGGACTGCACAGACAATAACAGCTTTGTCAAAACTAAACACCATCTGGAGAGATAAAAATATCTCACTTATCTCCAAGATCAGACTAATGCGCTCCCTTGTCATATCCATATTTCTGTATGCCTGTGAATCATGGACCCTGACTGTAGATTTGGAGAGAAGAGTACAGGCGGTGGAGATGAGATGCTTTCGGAGACTCCTTGGCATCTCCTACAAAGACCACATAAGCAACGAAAGCGTGCATAACAGAATCCAGCAAACCATTGGACCTTATGAGAACCTTCTAATGATCGTGAAAAAACGTACTCTTAAGTGGTATGGGCATGTCACAAGATCCAAAGGACTTGCAAAGACAGTTTTACAAGGCACTGTCCAG
Source organism: Rapana venosa (assembly GCA_028751875.1). Lineage (NCBI taxonomy): Eukaryota > Metazoa > Mollusca > Gastropoda > Neogastropoda > Muricidae > Rapana > Rapana venosa. Next base: position 61,864,957 of record CM054149.1, on the reverse strand, counting down.
GGAGGAAGAAGAAGAGGCAGACCAAGGAAGAGCTGGGAAGATAACATCAGCGAATGGACAGGCGTAGAACTCAACAAAACCCTGAGAAAGGCAGAACAGAGAGAGGAATGGAGGGAACTGGTTGTTGAGTCTTTGAGGGTGCCCCCACGGTCGTCAGACTACCCGACAGATTGATAGAATCTTTAAAATGTTCTTTGGCCTACAAAATTTTATTTGCTTTTAAACGATAATCAAAATACACAGTATCTAGACAGAATATTAACTGAAGACATAACTAACATGCTATTGGTTGTGCATTGTAACCTGCTATTCGTTGTGTATTGTTTTTATTTTGTAGGGCTAGTAAAGCCACCGTGTGATATAAAAATAAAAATATGATAAAAGCAATCAGTAGAGAGAAAATGCGGAGAATGAATGGGAAAAAAAGGAATTTATATAGTGCTATATCTTGACGACTGACGACCAGGATATTCTGAACAGATGGACAGAATACTGCTCCGACCTGTATAACTATAGAACCGCAGGAGATCCAGAAGTCCTTAATGTACCTGCAAGCAAAGACACAGACAGTCACCCTATCCTCCGAGAAGAAGTGGAAACAGCAGTCAGATCGCTGAAAAAGGGGAAGTCAGCAGGGGCTGACAACATTCCAGCTGAGTTGGTTCAAGCTGGAGGGGAAGCCATGATCAGCGCCCTACTAAGAATCTGTAACAAGATCTGGCAGACAGGAAAATGGCCAACACCATGGACACAGTCACTCATCATCACCCTCCCCAAGAAAGGAAATCTACAACAATGCCATAATTATCGCACAATCAGCCTCATATGCCACCCAAGCAAGGTCATGCTGCAGATAATATTGAATAGACTGAAGCCACAAGCAGAGACCATCATTGCTGAGGAACAAGCAGGTTTCAGAGCAGGGCGCAGCACAACAGAACAGATATTCAACCTCAGAATACTATGTGAGCGGTACCTTCAACATCAACAAGACCTTTACCACGTATTTATCGATTTTAAGAAGGCATTTGACAGGGTGTGGCATGCAGCTTTGTGGGCAACCATGAATTTGTACAGCATCAATGCAAACCTGATCAGAGTCATCAAACAGCTGTACAGCGAGGCCACCAGTGCAGTGTACTACAACAACAACATTGGAGAATGGTTTCGAACAACAGTTGGAGTAAGGCAGGGCTGTCTATTCTCACCCACTCTTTTCAACATCTTCCTTGAGAGAATCATGGCTGATGCACTGGAACATCATGAAGGATCAGTCAGCATTGGTGGCAGAACGATCACAAACCTCCGCTTCGCAGATGACATTGATGGAATAGCAGGATCAGAAAAAGAGCTTGCCAGCCTACCAGAACACTTGAATAAGGCCTCCAAAACATACGGCATGGAAATCAGTGCAGAGAAGACCAAACTGATGACTTATAACACCAACGGCATTAGCATTGATATCAGGGTTAATGACCAGAAGCTGGAAACAGTTCAAAGCTTCAAGTACCTGGGAGCCATTGTATCAGACCAGGGATCCAAGCCAGAAGTAGTATGCAGGACTGCACAGACAATAACAGCTTTGTCAAAACTAAACACCATCTGGAGAGATAAAAATATCTCACTTATCTCCAAGATCAGACTAATGCGCTCCCTTGTCATATCCATATTTCTGTATGCCTGTGAATCATGAACCCTGACTGCAGATTTGGAGAGAAGAGTACAGGCGGTGGAGATGAGATGCTTTCAGAGACTCCTTGGCATCTCCTACAAAGACCACATAAGCAACGAAAGCGTGCATAACAGAATCCAGCAAACCATTGGACCTTATAATAATAATAATAATAAATGGAATTTATATAGCGCTATATCTTGCAGAGACAAATCAAAGCGCTTGCACTCAACTCAATCTTACACAGTCATACAACCAGTGACAAGCAATAGTTCCATCAAGTCCAAATGTGCACACACGCACACACACACACACCTTCCAACGATCGTGAAAAAGCGTAAACTTAAATGGTATGGGCATGTCACAAGATCCAAAGGACTTGCAAAGACAGTTTTACAAGGCACTGTCCAAGGAGGAAGAAGAAGAGGCAGACCAAGGAAGAGCTGGGAGGATAACATCAGCGAATGGACAGGCCTAGAACTCAACAAAACCCTGAGAAAGGCAGAACAGAGAGAGGAATGGAGGGAACTGGTTGCTGAGTCTTTGAGGGTGCCCCCACGGTCGTCAGACTACGGGACAGATAGATAGATAGATAGATAGATATCTTGAAGAGACAAATTAAAACCATTGCACTCAACTCACTCTTACACAGTCATGCAACCAGTATCAATTAATAGTTCTAACATGTCCACACACACACACACACACACACACACACACACACACACAAAGGTTATATACTTTGGCAGGGTGATAGAATTTCGGCTCTTGAAGGCAGGGAAAAGCTATGTGATGAAGCAGGAGAGGAAAATCTTAGGTTTGAAATAGATATGTCCTGAGACTTTATTTTAAAATGTCATAAGAAGGCTTTTAGCGAAGAGAGAGAGGGACGTCATTCCAGATCGATGGGCCAGAAAAAGAGAAAGAGCGACGGCCGACGTGGATTGGTTGAATCTAGGTATTCGTAAGAATAAGGTATTTGCAGCAGAGCGGAGGGAACGAGAAGGAGCGTACAAGTGAAGACATTCACAGAGGTAGGCGGGTGCTGTTTTGTGGAGACATTTGTAACAGAGGGTACTGATCTTATAGTTTAATCTCTTTGGCACAGGCAGGCAGTGGAGAGATCGCAAGGGAGGGGTAATGTGCTCAGATTTTGTTCTTTCTGAGGACTAGTCGAGCTGCACAGTTTTGTATACGTTGAAGGGAATGGATTGATGATGCTGGCAGACAAGCCAGAAGAGAATTGCGATAGTCTAGAGTGAAAGAATGAGAGACATAACGAGTTTTGATGTTGCATCAGTGGACAGGTACTTTCGAATGGCACTAATACGCGTATTTGATAGTAGCATGCCTGGCAGGTCCGGGTGATGAATTTTTGCATAGACAGTGTGTTGTCAATAATGACCCCTGGATACTTCACAGCAGTGGATAGAGGGACTGACCCATTGCCAAATTGTATTGAAGCTGTTGTAATGGAAGAGAGTTTGTCTTTGGTCCCTACAAGAATGGTTTCGGTGTTATTTGCATTTAGCTGTAACTTGTTCTGTTTCATCCAATTTTGGATATCTTGACCAGATTTTCAGGAGTGTCGCTACTTAGAATATGAGAGTCATCTGCATAAAAATGATGGTTGACCTCATTACGGTTAATTATATGTGACAGTGGAGCAGTGTAGAGGGTGACAAGAACAGGGTCCAGAACAGATCCCTGTAGAACACATTCCAGTCTGGCAGGTACTGACTGAATCTTGTTTACTGTGCCTGTCTGGAATCAGTCATTAAGGTATGAACTAAACCAGGCAAGGGCTGCACCAGTAACACCAAATGCTTTTTTGAAGACGGGAGAGAAGAATAGTGTGGTCAATAGTGTCAAAAGATGCAGATAAGTCGAGTAGAGTGAGAAGGAAGATTTTCCCCGAGTCAGAAGCGAGTAGAAGCGTGTTTAATTTAAGGTGTGGACAAGGGTAGTTTCAGTGCTGTGGTTGGCGCGATAGGCAGACTGAAACGTAGGAAGGAGACTGTTGGAGAGGAGGTGGTTGTTGAGCTGTTTCAGAACTACTTTTTCAAGGACTTTAGAGACAAACGGTAGGTTGGAAACAGGTCTATAGTTCTTCAGAACAAATATACAGATACGCACCATGCAGCCGCCAGGCGCAAAGGTGAACAACAATAATGAATGAATGAATGAATTCATTAATAAATGAATGAATACATCAATGATTTATAGCATAAAAGTCATGGGAAAAACCCACCGTCATAGTGATAGGCATAACCCCTGCACTGTGGAGAGCAAGAAATTGAATAGGAATCAAAAGGGAACAGGAAGGGGCAAGACTTATAAAGCGCTATGAGTGACGAATAACACACACACACACACACACAACACACACAGAGTTCTCTCTTGTTTTAATGCTTAAACATTCCCCAACATTAATGTAACACATTCTTGCTCCCATGCTGTATCTGTGAGCAATTCTTCTTTTAAATGCCCTGTTTTTAAACTCGTTATATAATGACCATGGCGTTGACAATGAATAATTAGCTAAGACTGTTGAAGTATCCGGACAGACACCGACAGTTCTGGACGTACGTAGCCAGAGTCATTCCTCGAGGTTTTGTTTTGTTTTGTGTTTTTGTTTTGTTTTGTGATTTTGTTTGCTGCTCTGTTTTCGTTGTTGCTTTTCGCTTGTCACGATTATCTTTTATCCTTATATATAGATATGGATGATTAGACTTTAAACAAATAAAAATCAAACCATTCTTTTTTAATTTCAAGAGAAAAACCTATCCCTGGTTAAGACCGGGAATGGGTTTGAAAAACAACAATAACAACATCACACACACACATACGCACGCACGCATACACACACACACGCACGCACGCACGCATGCACGCACGCGCGCCGCGCGCGCGCACACACACACACACACACACACACACAAAAACACACAATCATGCCTGTTAACCAAGCAGGATTTCAAAAAGGCAGATCTACAACTGGACATCTAGTTAAACTGTCCACAAAAATTTTCCCGTAGCAAAAGTGTTCTAGAATCATTTTTCGATGTAGAGAAGGCTAATGATCAAGCCTGGCACAAGCGTTTGTTATTTAAATCAAAATCAATTGGTTTGTCTGGTAATCTGTTTTACAATTATGTAAAATCTCTTTTGGCAGATAAAGCCATTCACACGAGAATAGGATCAAGTTATTCTGCTTCCTGCAATACTGAAATGGGTATACCTCAGGGATCAATTATAACTCTTATATTATTCAATATACTTATACATACTTAAACATGACCTTCCTAAAGCTCTGTCAAGTAATGTGGTCTTGGTTCAATATGCCGATGACATCTGCATCTGCATACACATTGAAAAAATCAACTCCCCAAAGAGCTCAAACCTACCTAAGAAGATTGTATCAAACTAAGTTGGACATACTTGGAAACTTCATGATGGAAATGGATGATCTCTTTCAACAGAAAAAACCCAAAGATGATGTTATTTGATTCAAGAAGTGTTCCAAACAATCTTCCAATATTTAAGTTACAAGGAAAAATAATTGAGTATACACAAACGATCACATTTCTAGGGCTCTATGTCACATCAAAATTAACTTGGAATTTTCATATCGATCATAGCCTTACCAAGGCTAGGAAGACTTTAAATCTTTTAAAGGTCAAAAGCAGACTACCATGGGGTATGGACTCCCAGAGTTTAATTCACCTATCCGTTTCCCTAATTAGGTCTAAACTGTCTTATGCCCAAGAGGTGTTCTTCAGCGCTCCAAAATACCTATTAAAAAGATTCAGAACATAGACAGTAAAGCTATAAAACTTTCTATTGGTGTGCTAGTCCATGCTTCCAGCCAAGAATCGTTCAAAGAAGCTGGTGTTTTACCAATAGATACTTTTCGAGAATTATCAGCAGTAAAATTTATCATCAGAAGTAGCTCAAGGGATCATTTTGTACATAGAGAAATAGCAGAGCCGTTTGATCTTGACTTCCCTAAAAAGCAAACTCTATTTCATCACAAAACAACTATCGCTACTTATGCTTCTGAGTTATTTAAAAAGTCAAATATCAGTTCAGCAGATGTAGCTGTACAACCATCATGTTCACCCATTCCACGTTGGGAGCTACTTAAAGCAGCTTTTGACATTAACTACATAAATATGAAAAAAGATGAAAATGTCAATATTTTAACAACCTCCGTTAGAGAACACATCTGTGATCAATACAGAGACTGCCTTCAAATATATAGACTGATCAGTGATGGAAAATAATCTGTAGGAGCTGCCTTCGTAATCCCAGCTTTTAAAGTCAGAAAATCATATTTTCTCGTTCAACAGTTGTCAGTATTTGCTGCTGAACTTCTTGCCGTTTAAAAGGTTTTAAACTATTTGCTAAATCTTCCAACAATCCTTTTCAAAGTTGTATTTTTTGTTGACTCAAAGTCAGTACTAAATGTCCTAGAGTCTTTTAATTTGGATAATAATAATAATAATAATAAAATAATAATAATGTATGGAATTTATATAGCGCTGAATCTTGGAAAGCAACAAATCAAAGCGCTCAATACACGTCCTGACATGATCATTGAAGTCAGCCATTTAATTCATTATTTGAGGATAAAAGGCACAAATGTAACTTTTGTAGGGTACTTTCCCATTGTGGTCTATGGGTTAACGAGTTAGCCGACAAATCAGCCAAGAATGGAGCTCAGAATATAAACAACTCCCAAATAGTAAACATTCCTCCTTCAGTAAACAAAGTTTACCAAAATCATTTTGTTACAGGCAACATCACGGGCACATTTCTTTAAACATGATAACATCCATTCAGTTTCTGGGAAAAGAATAGGATTTGTTGTAGGGCTTACAAGGCAGCTAATGTCAAATCATTCCAGCTTCTATTCGAGGGTAATTTCTAGTATGATCTGCCGAATTCGACTTGATGCTATCAAAACGAAATATTGTAAAAACGTAAAGTGTGTTTGTGGCCAAAAATTTAGCTTGAGTCATATATTATACAATTGTCATAAAGTGCTCCAGTTTCTTCCAAAACGTTTTAAAGATTTGAATTCTCTGAATCTAATGTTAGATCAGATTCTTTTGATTGAAATTGCTCAATCCCTTGTAGGCCTACATAGTCCCATTTTTAGGTTTATATAATGACCGCTTAGAAGTTGTGTTATCTGTTTGTTTGTTTTTTTTTGGGGTTTTTGGGGGGGGGGGGGGGGGGGGGGGGGGAGGG
>CM054149.1:61840529-61853029 GCA_028751875.1 Rapana venosa | reverse complement strand
AAGAAGAAGAAGAAGAAGAAGAAGAAGAAGAAGAAGAAGAAGAAGAAGAAGAAGAAGAAGAAGAAGACGACGACGACGACGAAGAAGAATTGCGAAGAAGAAGAAGAAGAAGAATTGCGAAGAAGAAGAAGAAGACGACGACGACGACGAAGAAGAATTGCGAAGAAGAAGAAGAAGAAGAGTTGCGAAGAAGAAGAAGAATTGCGAAGAAGAAGAAGAATTGCGAAGAAGAAGAAGAACTGCGAAGAAGAATTGCGAAGAAGAATTGCGAAGAAGAAGAATTGCGAAGAAGAAGAAGAAGAAGAAGAAGAAGAAGAAGAAGAAAGAAGAAGAAGAAGAAGAAGAAGAATGAAATAGCGAAGCGTTTTGTGCAGCAGAACAGCACAGATGTTGACAAAGACTTCCTCAATCCGGCTATTTTGTATTGCATTTGTATTTTGGATACCTCGTTAAGTCAAGGCAGATATCTCTGCGTGAAATTCCACCTTCATTCCCCGAGAAAATCTCGTCGCCACAAGAGCAGCGCCACCCATTAAAAAATAATTCCCGTCTGGCATGCGTATTATTTTGTTTCCCTCCCTATTAGAGTAACTTTTTTTCAACACAATTTTGCCAGGGATAATTTTTTTTTTGGATGTGTGGGTTCTTTTACGTGCGCCAAGTGCTTGTTGCATATGGGACCTCAGTTTAGCGTCTCATTTGAAAGACTAGCACACACACTACCACTCACTGTCTAGTGGATGTGGGAAGTTTTGGGCACAAGCGGGGATCGAACGCACACTTCCCGCTTTCTAGGTAGGTGTGTTACCCCTAGACCACGGATGTACCCATGATAAAACCGTAGCAAAGCTGTCGACACTGTAAACGTTAAAGACGACTTAAGATTATCTTTTAAATGACTTTTATTTTAGTCTTTTATTTCGAGGATAATGGAGTAAGCACTCTTGTGCTTTTAAATTTAAAAAAAAAATTACATCCAGTTCCCGTGTGCATGCAGTTTATTGAAATTCAAATTAAGATTATGGAGCTGTGCTAAAGCCAGAAGAACATGATCACAGCCATAAAGAAATCATAACTTTAAGCTGAAGAAATCGGCAAGCTGCAAATCTGTCAACCGATTTGATTTTTTTCTTTTGTTTCTTTGAAAATAAAAGTTATGAGTTTCTTGTTGTGATTTCGAGAGGTGGTTTTGTTGTTGTCAGTTTTTGTGTGCGTTCTTTTTGCCGCAGAGAGTTGTAAAAAACCAAACAATAAAAAAGCATGTTTGCCTATGCCATAACCCTCTTTAACTAAAATTCATTCCATTCAAATCAATTTAATTCAATTCTGTCACACAACTGTGACAAGGGAACAAATACAACACATTATTATTATTTGTTCATATTTTATTTATTTGTAAAATTTATTTTATTCTTTTATATCGAGGATAATGGAATAAGCATTTATGTGCTTTTTTACATCTAGTCCCCGTATGTATGCGGATTTGTGAATTCTGTCATCTGTTCCCACCGGCACACAATGGCCTACTCTTATGAAAAGCGGAACAGGATTTAACGTGTGCGCAAGATGTTCTGCGTGCGTTCGCACACGGGGCCTCGGTTTATAAGTCTCATCCGAAGGACTTTTGGGGAGAGTGGAGTTTGCACTGATGTTAACCCCCAGAGGAAAATATCCCCTTGAACGTGAATCGAACCCAGGTCGTCAGATTGCGAGCACAATGTTCTGACCACTAGGCTATCCCGTCCCGAGGGATGTAGAAAATGTAGTGAAAGTGAAAGCAGAGGGGAAGGACGGAAAAAAAGACTGAGAAAGGTAGCATGTGTGTTGATTTTTTCATGCAATTAAAAAAACAACAACCCCACACACCTTAAACATGAGTAAAATATAAATTCCACAAAGTGTTGACATGAAACGACAATAAAGTAACTACAACTACTGTGTAATAGACATGTAACAATGGCAAAAGCTAAGTTTGGATTTTTAAAATACATTTAAATCCATTGTTCTTGTCCAGGTTTTTGTTTTACTTTTTTCTGTATGCATTTTTAAAACTTGAAGTGTTTCTATTTTAATGAAAAAAATGATAATGTATTATTATAATTCAGATCAAGGGTTGAATTGAAAACGAAATATACCAGACTTGTTAATTTTTGTGACATTATCTCTGCCTGTCTGTCTGTCTGTCTGACCGACTGACTGTCTGTCTGTCTCTCTCGTGTTGATGAGTGACCCCTTTCATATTTGGGCCAACTGCTTTTGATGAAAAAATTCTTTCAGAGTTCAGAGTTAAGAGTTCAGAGCTCTCTCTCTCTCTCTCTCTCTCCTCTCCTCATCTCTCTCTCTCTCATCTCTCTCTCTCTCTCTCTCTCCTCTCCCTCTCTCTCTCTCTCTCTCTCTCTCTCTCAAACTTGATATGGATATACATTTGAAAAGAATTATGTCTAAGTTTAGACTTGGTGTATCAGATATAAATGTTCATAAATTCAGATATAGAGAACATGATATTGACGACCTCAGGCTGCTATGCCCATTATGTAAGCAAGCAGAGGAGGATGAAGTACATTTTGTGTTGTGCTGTCCAGTATTAGAGAATGTTAGGCAGAACTACATCCCTGTTAAATATAGTAGACAGCCTAATTTATTTAGACTCTGTTTACTCCTGGCATCAAGTCATCCCGAGGTTGTGCGCAGCCTCACTTTCTATCTATCTATCTATCTGTCCCGTAGTCTGACGACCGTGGGGGCACCCTCAAAGACTCAGCAACCAGTTCCCTCCATTCTTCTCTCTGTTCTGCCTTTCTCAGGGTTTTGTTGAGTTCTAGGCCTGTCCATTCACTGATGTTATCCTCCCAGCTCTTCCTTGGTCTGCCTCTTCTTCTTCCTCCTTGGACAGTGCCTTGCAAAACTGTCTTTGTAATTCCTTGGGATCTTGTGACATGCCCATACCACTTAAGTTTACGCTTTTTCACGATCGTTAGAAGGTTCTCATAGGTCCAATGGTTTGCTGGATTCTGTTATGCACGCTTTCGTTGCTTATGTGTCTTTGTAGGAGATGCCAAGGAGTCTCCGAAAGCATCTCATCTCCACTGCCTGTACTCTCCTCTCCAAATCTGCAGTCAGGGTCCATGATTCACAGGCATACAGAAATATGGATATGACAAGGGAGCGCATTAGTCTGATCTTGGAGATAAGTGAGATATTCATATCTCTCCAGATGGTGTTTAGTTTTGACAAAGCTGTTATTGTCTGTGCAGTCCTGCATACTACTTCTGGCTTGGATCCCTGGTCGGATACAATGGCTCCCAGGTACTTGAAGCTTTGAACTGTTTCCAGCTTCTGGTCATTAACCCTGATATCAGGCTAATGCCGTTGGTGTTATTAGTCATCAGTTTGGTCTTCTCTGCACTGATTTCCATGCCGTATGTTTGGAGGCCTTATCCAAGTGTTCTGTAGGCTGGCAAGCTCTTTTTCTGATCCTGCTATTCCCATCAATGTCATCTGCGAAGCGGAGGTTTGTGATCGTTCTGCCACCAATGCTGACTGATCCTTCATGATGTTCCAGTGCATCAGCCATGATTCTCTCAAGGAAGATGTTGAAAAGGGGGTGAGAGTAGACAGCCCTGCCTTACTCCAACTGTTGTTCGAAACCATTCTCCAATGTGTTGTTGTAGTACACTGCACTGGTGCCTCCCTGTACAGCTGTTTGATGACTCTGATCAGGTTTGCATTGATGCTGTACAAGTTCATGGTTGCCCACAAAGCTGCATGCCACACCCTGTCAAATGCCTTCTTAAAATCGATAAATACGTGGTATAGGTCCTTGTTGATGTTGAAGGTACCGCTCACATAGTATTCTGAGGTTGAATATCTGTTCTTTGTGCTGCGCCCTGCCGGAAAACCTGCTTGTTCCTCAGCAATGATGGTCTCTGCTTGTGGCTTCAGTCTATTCAATATTATCTGCAGCATGACCTTGCTTGGGTGACATATGAGGCTGATTTGTGCGGTAATTATGGCATTGTTTGTAGATTTCCTTTCTTGGGGAGGGTGATGATGAGCGACTGCGTCCATGGTGTTGGCCATTTTCCTGTCTGCCAGATCTTGTTGCAGATTCTTAGTAGGGCGCTGATCATGGCTTCCCCTCCAGCTTGGACCAACTCAGCTGGAATGTTGTCAGCCCCTGCTGATTTCCCCTTTTCAGCGATCTGACTGCTGTTTTCCACTTCTTCTCGGAGGATAGGGTGACTGTCTGTGTCTTTGCTTTCGGTACATTAAGGACTTCTGGATCTCCTGCGGTTCTATAGTTTATACAGGTCGGAGCAGTATTCTGTCCATCTGTTCAGAATATCCTGGTCGTCAGTGAGACACTTCCCATTTTTGTCTTGGATTGTTAAACCTTTTCTCTGTTTCGTGCTAGTCAGGTCTTTCACCAGCTGATATGCTTTCTTGCTATTGCTTTTCTTGATGTTCTCTTCAATGTCTTGGCACTGTTCACCGATCCATTTCTCTTTTGCCTCGTCATGGACTTCCTGATTCTTTTGTTGACTGCCCTATATTGTTCTGCTCTTTCTTTTGTTTCATTTTTCTTTTTCTTCAACTCTCTACGCTTGTTGCATAGTTGTAGGATGTTAGGTGTGACCCATGGTTTTTTGACTGGTCGGCGTTTGCCAAGAAGCTCGTTTGCTGTTTCAGTCACTGCTGTATTGAAACTATTCGTCAGTGTATCTATGTCTGAGTCTATCACAGTGAGTGCTGCAAACTTTCCACCTATCCTTGCTTGAAAAATTTCTAATACCTCTGGGTCCTTCAGCTTCTCGAGGTCAAATTTGATCCTGATGTTGTTCCGCTTGTGGATTTTCTTTAGACGTCAGGTCAGAGAATCCCTCTGCTACTGGTAACCATGTAACCCAGTACCACCTGCCACATGTGGGGAGTAAACCCAACCAAAAAATCCGACCTGGAGAGGGATGGGCTCCGCCAGGTTTGATTTGCCCAAGACACACCTATGACAAAGACAGCCAGAATCTCCATACCGGATCGGTCGTCGCCCGGGTTACCAAGGACCGCGCCTTCTGTTGCTCATCAGGACAGATGTCGAAAGTATGCTACTGATGTAAAACGCAGCAAAATTCGTGCCAGACACAACACCATCATTGGCACATGGAATGTACGAACACTAAGAGCTGCGGGCAAAGTGGAAGAACTGACACATGAGATGTCCAGATATCATTGGCACATCCTTGGGCTCTGCGAAGTCAGGTGGAAAAACATGGGAGAAACAACGACCCAGGAAGACCACAAATTATACTACAGTGGAAAACGGGATAAACATGAACACGGCGTGGGGTTTCTCGTTCACAAAGACACCGTGAACACCGTCATGAGCTGTCAGCCTGTGTCCAGCAGACTTATTACCATCCGCCTGAGAGCAACCCCCTTTAACATAACTATAGTACAGGCATACGCCCCTACATCAGACTGCACAGATGAAGCCGTAGAAGAATTTTATGACCAGCTACAAGAGGTTCTGAATCAAACACCCAAGAAAGACATCCTCGTTGTGCAAGGCGACTGGAACGCCAAGGTAGGAGAAGATGCATGGAAAGACTGGGAGGGCGTTTGTGGGCCACATTGTAATAACCAATCAAATGAAAGAGGCTTGAGACTCCTGGAGTTTGCCAGTAACAACCACCTCCAGCTAGTGAATACACTTGGCCCACACAAGAAATCCAGAAAATGGACATGGCATAGCCCAAATGGAGAACACCACAACCAAATAGATTACATCATGGTGAAAAGACGGTTTCAGTCTAGCGTTAACATCGCACAGACACGAAGTTTTCCAGGAGCAGACATAGGGAGTGATCATGATCTTGTGATGATGACTTTCCGACTACGCCTCACTTTATATTTGTGTAAAGCTTTCAGAAAAAGAGAGATATTGTTATACTAAGTCATTTTTTTGTAGCTGACTTTTGTTATACAGTAACATGTCGTTACTATTGCTTTTACCCCCACCAAAATACTAAGCAGTTCGGCAACCCCCTTCATGTATGGGCCAATGGCCTTTTTGTGAATAAATCCTTCGAGTTCGAGTTGAGTTTTCTCTCTCTCTCTCTCTCTCTCTCTCTCTCTCTCTCTCTCTCTCTCTCTCTCTCTCTCTCTCTCTCTCTCTGTCTCTCACCTGTGCCACAGCAACTCTAAAGCAGTAGGTATCTAAGTGTAGAAGATATTCTTCTTTAACAAATATTGTTTTGAAACACCTGTAACTGTCATATCTGTCTCAGTCTCTGATTGTACTATACCATTCCTGGATAAACATATCAACTAGTCTTTGCTTAAACAGATGTAAGAATACCTTGAGGTCACCAACACCCTGATATAGTGCACAGAATCAGAAGAAACAGTGTCCATTTTGTAAACCCAAAGTTGAAGATGAAAAGCATTTCCTTTATGAATGTTTTGTGTATAATGATTTAAGAATTAAATTTTTAAGGGATTGTGTTGATACACCTTTGCATGATCTACTTAAAGCAGAAAACAGTAGCAAAAAGCACTGCCTGTCTAGATATATATTCCATGCCATCAATAAGAGAAAAAGTTTGCTGTATTAAGATATTTACATCACAAACGAAGATACGGTTATTGTTTTGTTATGATTTTGAGAAACTATATGTACATTGATTTTTTTCCAGACATAAGGAAGGTACACTTAGATCAAAATATTGAATTGTGTTTGATACATATGTATTTTTATGCATTTGTGCATTGTCTTCATTATTTCTTTCACTGAAAGTGAGCTTGGTATTGTGTATGTTATCCGGTTTTTGCCCACTCTGTGGCATTGTCAATTTCTCCTACGCCAACCATGTATTATGGCCTAAGGCCGAGATACATTAAATTTCTGAGTTCTCTCTCTCTCTCTCTCTCTCTCTCTCTCTCTCTCTCTCTCTCTCTCTCTCTCTCTCTTCCTTTATATTATAGAGGCTTTGCTTTGTTTGGTTCTGTTTTGGTTTTGGTTTGGGGTTTGTTGTTTTTTTGGAGGGGGGACTATTCGGTTGTCCTCTCTCCCCTTGTTGTTGTTGCCGCTTTTGTTTTGCTCTTGGTTTCTTGCTATTTTTTTCGGTTGTTCCTGTTTTCTGTTTAGCTTTCTTTCTTACTTGTTGCTACTTTTTTCTCTCTCTCTCTTCGGTGATTTTTGTGTAGATTTTTTTTCGTATACTGTGTAAGTGTATTGCTATGGGCTTTATTATATTTTATTATCATATATATCCCTAAGGGCGGGGACTAGATGTAAAAAAGCACATGGTGCTTATTCATTATCCTCGAAATAAAAGAATTTGTCCTTGTCCTTGTCATTCTCTCTCTCTCTTCTCTCTCTCTCTACTCTCTCTCTCTCTCTCTCTCCTCTCTCTCTCTCTCTCTCTCTCTCTCTCTCTCTCTCTCTCTCTCTCTCTCTCTCTCTCTCTCTCTCTCTCTGTGGACGGGATAGCCTGATGGTTAGAGTGATGCGCTCGTGATCAGCTGACCCGGGTTCGAATCTCGTTCAAGAGGACTTTTCCTCTCTGGAGTTAACATCTGTGCCGACTCCACTCTCCCCAAAAGCCCTGCGGATGAGACTATAAACCGAGGTCCCGTGTGCGAACGCACGAAGAACATCTTGGGCACACTTTAAAACTCGTTCCGATTTTCGGAAGAGTAGGCCATTGTTTGCCGGTGGGAACGAATGACAAAATGCATACACACGGGGATTGGATGAAAAGAGCACATGATACAGTGTTCCATTATCCTCGAAATAAAAATCTCTCTCTCTCTCTCTCTCCCCTCTCTCTTCTCTCTCTCTCTCTCTTCTCTCTCTCTCTCTCTCTCTGTGTTTTCTTTTTTTTTCCCCTTGTTTTTTGTTGTTGTTTGTTTGTTTTTCTCTTTTTCTTCTTCTTTTTTGTTTTTGTGTTTTCTTTCCCGTTGATTTTTTTTTGGGGGGTGGGTGGGAGTTGTCTTTTTGTTGGGGTATTTATTTATTTATTATTTTTTTGGGAGGGGGGGGGGGGGGGGGCTTGTTTTGCGAGTTTTCTTTTATTTGTTTGGTCTTTTTTCGGTTGTTGTTTGTTTGTTTTTTGTTTTTTGAAAGGGTTATTTCCCTTTGTTTCTATTGTGTGAGAGAGTATGAGTATTGGGTTAATTATTAAGATGTATCCCTACGGGCGGGGACTGGATGTAAAAAAAGCACATGAGTGCTTATTCATTGTCCTCGAAATAAAAGAATTTGTCATTTGTCATCTCTCTCTCTCTCTCTCTCTCTCTCTCTCTGCCCTCTCTCTCTCTGTGGCTCTCTCTCTTTCTCTCTCTCTCTCTCTCTCCCTCTCTCTCTCTCTCTCTCTTCTCTCTCTCTCTCTCTCTCTCTCTCTCTTTTATGCATTCGAATCAGCTGGAAATAAGAAAGTGGACAATACACTGTATCGAGAGAGATTTTATTCCTTGGTAAATATTACATGATATGAACTTCACATCTAGAACGTTGTACTGCACATGAACAAAGTACATGATCATTTCCATCATACAAGGGAATGTAAACGGGCATATGTTATCAAGTTACAGGCATTTGTTACCAAGTTACAGGCATTTGTTATCAAGTTACAGGCATTGTTACCAAGTAACAGGCATTTTTATCAAGTTACAGGCATTGTTACCAAGTAACAGGCATTGTTATTAAGTAACAGGCATTGTTATCAAGTAACAGGCATTTGTTATCAAGTTACAGGCATTGTTACCAAGTAACAGGCATTGTTATTAAGTAACAGGCATTGTTATCAAGTAACAGGCATTTGTTATCAAGTTGAACTATCGTAGGACAGGGACGGAGGGAGAAGAGGACAGTCATCTTGATAACAATTTCATATAAAAATAATTACACGCACACGTACTCACAGAAATATACACAATTACACAATATCACACACACACACACACACTCACACACCACGCACGCACACACACCACACACACACACACACACACACACACACACACAAAACACACACACACACACACACACACACACACACACACACACACACACACACACACACACACACACACACACACACACACACACACCTACCATTTTAGGGTATAAAACTTAATGGAGGGAGCAAAAGATAGAAATAGTAAAAAGTTGTCACAGCGATCGTCTCTGTACATGGAGAGATGTTGACAACACAAGGGTCGTTCTATAGATGTCCATCCATCCCCTCGTGTGAATAGCTATAACGTAGTCAGTTAGGTTAGAAATACATTGCATCTGGTCCAGGCCAAACGCCTTTGTCAGTTGTTGATGTATGCATAGTGGGGACCAGACGGATCATGGTCAGTGTATTTTGGACTGTTCTCCAACCCCCGCCCCCTCCCCACCTCCCCAATTGGGGAGAGCACTTCGCCACAGGAGCAGCGCCACATATATATATATATTTTTTTTCTTTCTACACGTGTATTATTTTGGTTTTCTATCAGAGTGGGTCTATTGTACACCATTTTGACATGGACAACTCTCGTGTGTAGGCTTACACTTAGCATCTTCCAAGTGATATCATACAGAACAACCTCATTTACATTTCACTGGCTTTTGCTGCGGTTACTATGGCATCCCTGTGTGACTGGGGCTTCCATAGGTCACCTGCCACCCACCGTACTCCCTACACTTAACACCATCCCAATCTCACGAATTTCTTCAAGCTTCTAACATGGAACTGGCCGTGAGGCCCTTCCAGGGGAATGGAAATATCATTGGTTCCGTAGACGACTTTTTTAAAAAACCTCCATTCAAATCAATTCGGTTCAATCCAAATACTTTATTTTCTCACAAACCAGAGAAATTCGTTAGGTTTGGGGTTACAGGCCATACATAACAACAGTAAACGTGTAAACGTAATTATTATTACGGAAAAATACCACAACACGGTATCCGAACATCAGCACATACCCATCGCAAGATTTCAACAATTTCGCACAGAGCTGTTTCGTAACAATGTAGGTGCTGTAGAAGTGACAACATCAGGAAGAAAGAGTGTACATTTAACTCATTTAACATGTAACTCCCAGCCCCCATCAGCTATACCTCTTCGTCGAACGCTCAGACAGCAACAACTATTGTTGTTTGTCATATGAGCGAAAATGCGTTGCGCTGCCGTTAAGCGTCTGACAAGTCAGGTCAAGTGCATCCAATTTCAGTGTGGGAGAGAATCGTTATCTTTCAATAAGACTTTCTGGGAAAAAAGACCCGGAGAATGGACGAAGAAGGCAGAAAATAGACAAGAAGGAGGTGACAGGAAGAAAAGTCACAAGGCAGAAACAATGAGAGAGATAGAAAAGAGGGAATTCCTTGCATAGAATTTCCAGAAAGTGGGGATGCTATTTATACTGACAGCCCCCCCACCCCCCCCCCCTCCCCGGCATCCTTCCCCAAGGGGGAATCAGCTTTTCAACTTGGTCAGTAAAGTGCTGACACACTGGGTTTTTTTCAAGTAAACGTGAATAAACGAACAACACAGGTCTTGTTTCAAAACAGAACACGTTGTGTCAGAAATTTACGCGGTTAACTGGTTTCATCATTAAGAAGTAAAGCAACTAAAACTATCCTTATAGTACAGAGTGATTATTTTCATATAAAGAATATTACTTTTTATGGTGCATATTGAGCCCCTCCCAGCTTGTTGCTTTTAACGTGCTGGTCATAAACAATATTGTTAATTAAATGCATCAACACAGTGATTGTGAATCCATGCAAATTTGTAACATTGCACATAACGGTTAACGTTATTCTTTTCATGGTGGTTGTTATTTTTTTATGAATTTTGACACAGTTGGTTTTATATACTCTTTTATCTATCTATCTATCTATCTATCTATCTATCTATCTATCTACCTACCTACCTACCTACCTACCTACCTACCTACCTACCTACCTACCTACCTATCTATCTATCTATCTATCTATCTATCTATCTATCTATCTATCTATCTATCTATCTATCTATCTATCTATCTATCTATCTATCTATCTATCTATCTATCTATCTCTCTCTCTCTCTTCTCTATCTGTCTGTCTGTCTGTCTGTCTGTCTATCTACTGGACTCAGGAAACCACTTCACATCAAAATACTCTGCTAAATTGCACTCGGGTCTCTAAAATTTTACACCCTCTGCCCCCTCCCCATCAACATGCAGCCATAACAGAAATACTCTAGATTTTTATTTTCGGGGTGGGGATGGGGGAGGGTGGACGGGGTAGAAAGGTCCCACCCGCTTTTTACGACAGCTACAAATGAAATTTTTACGAACTATTTCCCCTGAAAGCAAAGAAACAAAAATTCCAAGCAATCATCATACTTTTCAGTAAAAGAAGTTTCTGATTCAGGTTGGCTGGAAAGACAGCAATGAGTACAGCAATCCTGCAGGACCCTACCTCTGTTGAATGCAGTTGGGATCAGCGCATGTGGACATTGTTTACAAACGTCTATATATTCATTTATTTATTTATTTATTTTACAGCTTTGGATTTGGAAAATGATCTGATAAAAATTGCAGAGAGGCAAGAAAGGGCATGTACAGACCAACTCACCCCCCAAAAAAAAACAACAACAAAAAAACAAAAACAAACCAAAACCCAAAACAAAACCCAAACAACAACACCCAAACCAAAACAAAACCCCACAACAAAACCCACCCCAAAACCCACCCCAAAACAAAGACCACCCCCCCCCCAACAAACTCCCCAGCAAAACCATACGATGTCAACATGTTCTCTTGATTATTTTGTGCAGTATATACGCTTTTAACCCGGAAACTGAAAACATCCATCGTGTTCCTGAGGTCTTGTTGCGCAGTATATATTATGCACGTTGGCAGACTTGACAAGCGCAGTGTGTTCCTCAAATCAAGTGGTACAGTATAGTATAGTATAGTATAGTATAGTATAGTATAGTATAGTATAGTATAGTATAGTATAGTATAGTATAGTATACATGTTTACAAAGTTTTGTCATAAATCTAAAGTGCTTCATAACGAACTTGCACATTATAATACACACACATCCATATTGGTTGAAATAGATCCAGAGTGTTCTTTAAATCATAGTACACAGTATTTACACATCCACAACCTTGAAGATATCCAATATGTTTTCTTAATCATGTGATACAATATCATGCATGTGCAAAGAATTTAATAACGAAAAAACACCCCCCAACAAACCTCCAGAAGCTAGAAAGATGAGGTGTGTTTCTTTACTGGTGTTTCACAGTACATATATATATATTATATATATATATATATATATATATAATATATATATATATATATATATATATATATATATATCTTTTATATCAAGGATAATGGAATAAGCACTTATATGCTTTTTTTTACATCTAGTCCCCGTGTGTATGCGGTTTTGTAAATTCTGTCATCTGTTCCCACCGGCACTCAATGGCCTACTCTTATGAAAGCG
>CM054149.1:61833029-61838029 GCA_028751875.1 Rapana venosa | reverse complement strand
GGTAGTAATGTCGTCGCTAACGTCGACGCCAATGTAGTAGTAGTAGTCGTAGTCGTAGTCGTAGTCGTAGTAGTAGTAGTAGTAGTAGTAGTAGTAGTAGTAGTAGTAGTAGTAGTAGAGATAATGATGTTCTACTATGCAGGGTAGTGATGACGATGGCAGTGCCGACGATGATGATGGTGATAATAAAAACGACAGCAATGAAGATAATGACAAGAGAGGGAGAGAGAGAGAGAGAGAGAGAGAAGAGAGAGAAGAGAGAGAGAGAGAGGAGAGAGAGAGAGAGAGAGAGAGAGAGAGAGAGAGAGAGAGAGAGAAAGACAGACAGACAGACAGACAGACAGACAGACAGACAGACAGACAGAGACAATGAGGGAGAGTTTCCAGATACAGGATTACATATTTATGTAGAAATAGCTCCTGTGCAAAATCAAGTAAAAAGATTTGTAGGGAAGTACACGTAACAAATTCTCTCTACAAATCTCACACAAATGAATAGATAAAATGGCAATTAGACAGGAAACTGATATATCAACAAGCATGTAAACACAATCAAACAAAGCATACCACTGAACAGCATACCACTATGTAGAAATTGTTGATCAACACATTTGGGGAGAAAGTGACGCCAGGTTTGTACTTTTCATTAAAAAGTCATGATACAAAGTTTTGAATCTTTTATGGTTTGTTTCAGTTTTTAAAAAAGACAGGAAGTCTGTTCCAGAGCCAGCTTCCAGAATACGACAGACTTGATTTATATAATGTAATTCTAGGTAAAGGAAGATCGATAGTGTGCAAGTGCCTAAATTCATTAACTGTAAACATGTCTCTTAGTGATGGTGGGACAATGCCATGAAAAATTTTATGCATAAGAATTCCTTTGTTGAAAAGTAGTTTGGAGTTTAATGGAAGGAGGTTATTATCTCTGTAATCAGCATCAGTTAATGAAAACGACTTATCTAATACAAGTTGAACAGCACGTTTATGAAGTCTAGTAATAGATTTAGTTCAGTTGTTGCTTGCCAGATCCCAAAGAGTGGAAGCATAATCTATGTTTGACAGAATATAAGAATGAAAGAATGTCTTTTTTGCGTGCAGAGACACAAAATGTTTTATTTTACGCAGTTGAAATATTTTTGAGGCAATGTTTCTTGAAAATTTTTTGATGTGATCTGACCAAGATAAATTGTTATCAATAGTTAATCCTAATAGTTAATGACTTGAAATTTCTTCTATTATATCATCAATTACATAGAGTGATGGTTTAATTATATCAAGATTTTGACCTTTTTGCCTAGTTGAAATTAGCATGAATTTTGTTTTGTTGGGAATGAGTGCCATGTGATTCATATGTGTCCATTTGACAAAAATATCTATCTTTTCTTGCATTACTCTAAAGACATGGTATGGATCCCCATCGGTTGTGTCTATGGTGGTGTCGTAAGCAAAAAGTTCACAGGATGTTTTAATAGATAAAGGTAAGTCATTGATATATAGAGAGAATAGCAGAGGACCAAGAACAGACCCCTGAGGAACACCGTAAGTATTTGGAAGGTACTTAGAAAAGCAATTGTTAAGATAAACTTTTTGCTGTCTGTTAGAAAGGAACAAATAAGTTTGAGGGTATTGGGAGATATGTTATAGATGGACGTCAAATGCCTTGGCAAAGTCGACAAAAAGAACTCTGGTAAATTGGTTTTTGTTTGTATTGGATAGCCACCTTTCGGTGAATTTTAATAGTGCTGTATTACATGAATGGTTGGCTCTAAATCCAGATTGGTTGGGATGTATGAGATTATATTTATTCAGATGAGCAAGAAGGCATTTACATATGTGCTGTTCTAAAGGCTTTGAAAGTGTTGACAGAATAGATATTGGTCTATAATTGGAAGGGCCAGCAGTCTTTCCTGATTTGAACAATGGAATTACTTTGGCTTGCTTTAATATTTTTGGAAATGTGTTTTTACTTATACAAAGATTATAGACAAATATGTGTGTCTGTTATTACAGGAGCAGCAAGTTTTAGAATAATACCATCCAGTCCATCTAGTCCACGTGTTGCTGTTTGTTTTAAACCTTTTAAAGAAATAAACACGTCGTGGACACTAAGAGGAGTGATGTTGAGGTTTGTATAGATGTTATGGTTAGAGCAAAAGGTTTTTAGGTCTCTTAAATCATTGCTATGTGAATTGTCGTTAATGATTATCTGATCTGACACTGTTGAAAAATGATGATTTATTGCATCAGCTGATATATCTTTAATGTTATTTGAAGCATTACTTACATTTTTATTTGTTAGTTTCTTGATAGCTTTCCAAATGGTCTTACTATCTTTGTTTTTATCAACTAGTTGTTCAAAGTATTTCCTTTGTTCTGCTCTTAAAAGACTAGTAACATAATTTCTTTGCTTGTTATATTCTTCATGAGATCCTCTTTTTAGCAGGTTATCTCTTAAATGAATATTTTCTTGAACTTGTTTAGTGAGCCATGGTGGTTTAATTAAGTATTTAACGCTTTTTGTCTGAAGAGGAGCATGTTTACTGTAAATGCCACAGAAAATCTGATACCATAGGTCAAGAGCACGATCTGGATTGGTCAGCTGATATACAATGTTAAGGGGAGAGTTTATAAGATCTTGCAAAAATTTGTTAGTATCGAATTTAGAAAAGTTTCTATACGAAATAGTTTTATGATTAAGATTGGGTACTTTTATTCCTTTTTGGGACCAAGTGATACAGACTGGAAAATGGTCGCTACAACCAAAAACTGGAACAGCTATCTCAACAAGAGTATTAGGATTGGTAGTATAAACATGGTCAATCAAAGTTAGTTTTCGAAGTCTTAGTGATAAGTGTTGTTGTGTGTATCAACTGTTTCAAATAGAATAACTTGATTGTTTGCGTCCATTGGCTATTTGTTTTAATCAAGTCAATGTTAAAGTCCCCTAACTGTATTATGTCCTTTGAATCCTCATTGATATTTTCCATCATATCTTTATATCGATTCTTCTTCTTCTTCTTCAAGTGTCCGGTCTGGTCCTGCAGACATCGACGATCATGGCTCTCCATTCTTCCCTGTTCTCGGTCCCTTTCATGAGCTCATTGTTGGTACCCTCTTTATTCGTTGCGAATTTGTTTAAGCTGTCTGTGAATTTTGTGCGTTGTCTTCCTCTGCTCTTGTTTCCACAGATTTTGCCACTCCATAACAGTTTCTCTAGTCCGTCAGCCCTGATTATATGGCCGAAAAATGTGAGCTGTCTTTCTCTGATGGTGTTGAGAAGGGATCTCTTGTACCCAGCCATTTCCATTACTTCTGCATTTGTTTTTCTTTTTGTCCATGAGACTTTCATGATTCTCCGGATGAACCACATTTCCACTGCTTCTAGTCGCTGTTCTGTGTCCTTGGCTAGGGTCCAGCACTCACATCCGTACAGAAGAATGGACCATACGTAGGCTCTCAAAACATGGATCTTTGTCTTGAGGCTTATCTTACTGTTGGTAAAAATGCATTTCATGTTGTTAAAAGTTGCCTTAGATTGACCGATTCTCTTTTTGATTTCTGTGTCACACTTGCCGTCCGGGGTGATAGTACAACCAAGGTATTTAAAGGTGTTTACTTGTCTGATTCTCTCTCCTTTACAGGCTATGTTGCATTGTGGTAAAACAGCTTTTTTCGAGATCACCATGCATTCTTTCTTCTTTGCATTGAGCTGTAATCCTTTCTTTTCGCTTTCGTCTGTTACTGTGTTAAAATCTTTTGCAGTTTTTCTTCAGAGTCGGCGATAAGGACTGTGTCATCTGCATATCTCAGGTTGTTGATGTTGTGGCCACCTACACTAATTCCCTCATGATTCTCAATATTTCGTAGAATTATTTCACTATATACATTAAATAAATCAGGTGAGAACACGCAGCCCTGCCTCACACCCCTGCAGATTGGTCTATATTGACTGATGTCATTGTCGACTCTAATGGCTGCCTCCTGTTCCCAATATATGTTTCTGAGGACTCGAAGATCTTTCCCGTCGGTGTATAGCCCTGCCAGAATATCAAACAAGTCGGCGTGTCGTACTTTGTCGAACGCTTTTGAGTAGTCAATGAAGCAGAGGTACAGGTCTTTCTGGACCTCGATGGATCTTTCCATGAGAGTTTTCAATGCCAAGATTGCATTCCTGGTGCCTTTGTCTGCCATGAATCCAAATTGCGTTTCTGATATTTCTGGGAGTATTTTATTTCTCATTCTCTTCATGAGTATTCGTAAAAGAACTTTGGTGAGGTGACTCATCAGGCTGATTGTACGATGTTGGTCACATTCAGCTGTACCCAGTTTCTTAGGGATCGCAATGTAGATGGACTTCTTCATATCTGTCGGAATCTCTCCTGTGTCATATATATTGTTTAGTAGTTTTGTGACTGCCTTAATTCCCACTTCATCTAGGACTGTTATCAATTCAGATGGGATATCATCAGGTCCTGGCGCCTTACCACTTTTCATCTTGCTGAGTGCATGTCTCACTTCGTCTTCCATGATTATGTGGCTATCTTCGTTGCTAATATGAGGAGGGGGACCTCTGTCGTCGTGGTATAACTCTTCGATGTATTCTGACCACCTGTTAAGAATATCTTCTTTTTCCATGAGTATATCTCAATCTCGCGACTTTATACAACCTGTTTTTGCAGATGATTTCTTCCCTGTCACATCTTTTATTTTTTCATGCATAAGTTTGCTATCAAAATTTGCATTCATTTCAATTTCCTTGCACTGCATATTGATCCATTCTTCCTTGGTTTCATTACATTTTTTCTTAACCAGTTTGTCGATTAATCCAGATAAAATTTTTAGCAGGATTTCTGTACAGAAAACACAAAAGAAGTGGTTTAGAATGTTTGATTTTGATTTCTATCCAAATCGATTCTACTGTATGCTATTAACCTTTTTAACTGAATAGAGTTGTGAATGTAGACCATTAAACCTGTTTCATGAAAACTATGGGGGTCTCT
>CM054149.1:61823029-61828029 GCA_028751875.1 Rapana venosa | reverse complement strand
TAAGACGAGTAGAGTGAGGAGGGAGATTTTCCCTGAGTCAGAAGCGAGTAGAAGTGTGTTTAAGGTGTGGGCAAGGGTAGTTTCAGTGCTGTGGTTGACGCTATAGGCAGACTGAAACGCAGGAAGAAGACTGTTGGAGAGGAGGTGGTTGTTGAGCTGTTTCAGAACTACTTTTTCAAGGACTTAAGAGATAAAAGGTAGGTTGGAAACAGGTCTATAGTTCTTCAGAATGTTGGGGTCAAGGTCACGCTTTTTGAGTAGAGGTGTGACTACAGTAGTTTTGAGAGCTGAAGGAACATTTCCAGAAACAAGAGATGAGTTTACTATTTTGTGATAGTGGGTATAAAAGCTGTGGCAGGCACTGTGTGAAAAGAGAAGCAGCTATGGGGTCGAGATCGCGTAATTTTATAGTCATTCCTTTCAGAACTATCTCGATTTCTTTCTCGCTTGCTGGATGAAAGGAAAGGAGAGGAGTGCCAGAGAATTGGGAATCAGAAGCTGCAGGCTGGAGAGCAGTCTGATCCAAACTGGAGCGAATGTTGCGGACTTTTTCAGAGAAGAATGCAGAAAATATAGAAGGAAGAAAGCAGAAGAAAAGGGGTGGGGGTGGGGGTGGGGGTGGCGAAATGTTAAAGGTGGTGAGTAGCCCAACCATCCTGGTTCTGCCCCCCACCCCCACCCCTACTTTCGGCTGTCCCTGCTGTGTCAGTTGGGTGAAGATCCTGTCGCTCAACTTTGACCCCTCTGTCATTTTCAGCCTACGGATCTCTTAGTTCCAGCTTGAAATCTCAATGTCAGTGACCTCCATGGGATGGTTCAAGTGGTTTCGACTTGACATGCATCTACCCCCCAAACACCTCGTATTGCATTTCATTATACGTCCATTGCATTCATTCTTGTGCTTATCGTTTGGTGTAGTATCACGTAGCGTTTATTCACACAACTAACACATTCCTCTCCCATTTAAAAGAACAGAAGCAATACCTAAAAGGTTAAAAAGGGTAAAAGAACGTGTTCCCATACATAACCTATGCGGTCGTTGGGGGGAGGGGGGGGGGGAAGCGAGATGTCTGAGACCTCAGCTTCTCCAGGGGCCAGCATATTGAGGGCGGCGCCCATCTCCTCTCCCTCGCTGCTTTTACCTTCCCTGACCCTAAAGAGACAGGTGCCGATTTACAGCTGGGTGAACTGGGGGACTGTCTGTACTGAAGCCAAGGCGCGCAAACGGTCACCCGTCCACTTGGTAACAAAGCCCTCTGCTGCTTTAATTGACCTTAGCTTGGGGGAAAGGGGGTGCTCTGACCGCTAAGCTATCCCGCCCCCAGTGATACCGGCTCGCTGAAATGCTCAGAGAGGTCATAAGTTGAGCAACACGATCTTCACCCACCTGACCGATCCCCTTCATTTCATTTTATTTCATACCACATAAGTCACGGCAGGTTTCTCTGCGTGAAATTCGGGCTGCTCTCCCCAGGGAAGAGCGCCTCGCCACAAGAACAGCAGCCACCCATTTATTTATTTTTTTTTCTTTTCCTGCCTGCAGCTGTATTTGTTTCCCTATCAGAGTGACTTTTTCAACAGAATTTTGCCAGGGACAGCTCTCTTGTTGCCGTGGGTTCTTTCACGCGCGCTAAATAAGTTTGTCTCACACACGGGATCTCGGTTTGATTCTCTCTTCTGAAAGACCAGCACCCAGACCACCACTCATGGTCTAATGGATGGAGGGAGAAAAGTTTCAGGCCCGAACGGGGATCAAACCACCACACACTTCCGACCCGGACTTTTCGCTTTCTAGGCAGGTGCATTAGCTCTATAGACCCACCCCTTCAGGTAGACGGGGTGGGTGGGTGGGTGGGGGTGGGGGATGAAGGGTGAGGAAAGGAGTAGAAGGTGGGGGGGGGGGAGGTTGTGGCTACACCCACCCACTACCCAATCCTTCTGACCTTTCTCCTCTTGGTTGCGGAGAGTTTGGAGGTGTCTACCAGCAGTTCCTTCTTGATCTTCTGCAAGGTCTGCTGCACCTCCTCCTTACTGATGTTCAGACTGTCGTCTTTGATGCAGTTACAGCACCGGAGGTTCGTGGTGGTGGTGGTGGTGGTGATGTTGGTGCTGCTGCTGCTGCTGCTGCTGCTGTAGGTGCTGCTTGGTTCTTCTGTGGTCGTCGTCGTGGTCGTCGTCGTCACTGCTGTCTTTGTTGATGTTGTTTCCTCGTCTGGAAAGAAATAGAGAAGGGTGGTGGGTGGTGGGTGGTGGTGGTGGGTGGTGGTGGTGGGGGTGGGTGGTGGGTGGTGGTAGTGGTGGTGGGTGTGGGTGGTGGTGGTGGGTGGTGGTGGTGGTGGGTGGTGGTGGGTGGTGGTGGTGGTGGTGGTGGTAGTGGATTTCATTTAATTTCATTTCATACCACTTAAAGTCACGCAGATTTCTCTCCGTGAAATTCGGGCTGCTCTCCCCGGGGAGAGCGCGTCGCCACAAGAGCAGCGCCACCCATTTTTTTTCTTTTTTCTGTCTGCAACTGTATTTGTTTCCCTATCAGAGTGGCTTTTTTCTACATAATTTTGCCAGGGACAACTCTCTTGTTGCCGTGGGTTCTTTTACGTGCGCTAAATAATTATGTGTAACACACGGGACCTCGGTTTATCGTCTCATCCAAAAGACTAGCGCCCAGACCACCACTCATGGTCTAATGGATGGGGGAAAAGTTTCGGGTCCAAACGGGGTACGAACCACCGCACACTTCCGACCCGGACTTTTCGCTTTCTAAACAGGCGCGTTACCTCTAGACCACCGATGGATGGTGGTGGTGGTGGTGGTGGTATGTGTGTGTGTGTGTGTGTGTGTGTGTGTGGTGTGTGTGTGTGTGTGTGTGTGTGTGTGTGATGGTGGTGGGGGGAAAAAAGGGTGTGGAGAATTGTAGCATTGTTTTTTGGTGATGATTCTGGTTGGAAGTTTTTTGTTTTGCTTTTTTTGTGTGTGCACAGGTGTGTGTGTGTGTGTGTTTGTGTGTGCACAGGTGTGTGTGTGTGTGTGTGTGTGTGTTTGTGTGTGCACAGGTGTGTGTGTGTGTGTGTTTGTGTGTGTGTGTGTGTGTGTGACTGTATTCAAACACACTTGCGCGTGCGTGTAGATATGCACATGCAAGCACACACGTATAAGCGTACAAATATTTTCGCTAAACGCGAACACACCTGCAGATATGCCTGCGCACTTGCACGCACGCATGCATGCACAAATACACATACCACACAAGCACGCACGCACGCACGCACACATACGCACGTACACACACAGAAACACAAACAAAACCACCCCCACAACACCACTACCGCTACCACCGTCACCACCACCACCACCAACAACCATACCCACACCACCAAACCAACTAACCCAAAGGATTCTTCTTCAATACATATTATTAAATAATGTGAATCGATGTTGTCTAAAATACATAACAAAACTTTACACCTAAACGCGTAATAAAAGTACATGGAGAGAGAGAGAGAGAGAGAGAGAGAGAGAGGGGAGAGAGAGAGAGAGAGAGGAGAGAGAGAGAGAGAGAGAGACAGACAGACAGAGACAGAGACAGAGAGAGAGAGAGAGAGAGAGAGAGAGAGAGAAACAAATTCGGCGGACGCTATAGCTTAGTGGTTAAGACCGTTCAACTTCAATCCCATGGGTCCATAAAGTCGTGAGTTCGAATCTCGGCGGTGTCTGGTGAATTAAGGGTGGGGATTGTTACGATCTCCTCCCAGGTCAACTTCAAGTGCAGGCCTGCCAGTGCCTTGATTCCCTTCGTGTACATAGGCATAAAAGTAAAAGGTAAATGTGTCCCATAACCTTTGCGGTCGTTGGAGAGCGAAGCGTCATAGACCTCAGCTTCTCTAGGGGCCAGCATATTGAGGTCGGCGCCCATCACCTCTCCCTCCCTGCTTTACCTTCCCTGACCCTAAAGAGGGCAGGTACCCATTTACAGCTGGGTGAACTGGGGTACAGTACTGAAGCCAATGCGCACAAACGGTCACCCATCCAGTTGGTAACCTCTCTCAATGCTACTTAACACTGACTTAGGAAAGCGAGTGCTCTGACCACTGAGCTATTCCGTCCCCTTACGTATTCATGCAGGAGATCAAATATGCACGGTTAAAGATCCCGTCATTCATGTCACCGTTCGATGGGTTACTGAAAGACGAACATACGAAGCATACATCCCCGAAGTCGGAATGTCGTTACCTTCATGGTGGGCAAAAACGGCCGTATACGCAAAATCTCACCATTGGTGAACCTCGGAGCTCTAGCTGAGGACCCCCTCCCCCCCCCCTCCAAAAGACAACAACAAAAAACAAAAAAAAGAATAAAACGAAACAAACCAACCAAACACCCCCCCAGCCCCAACAATTGTCCCCCTAAAAAACAACAACCAACCAACAGAACAAACCAACAAAAATCCCGAACCCAAAAGAAACAAAAAACAAAACAAAACAACCCCACAACCCATCCCCCCCGAAAAAACCCACAAAAAAACAACCAACCCCCACCTCACCTCACCCACCCCAACAACAGCATTATTATCATTATCATAGTATCTTCTTATTTGGGGGGAGGGTGTTATCTTCTTCCCTAAGTCAGTGTTATATAATATTGGAAGATATAT
Organism: Rapana venosa; assembly: GCA_028751875.1. Lineage (NCBI taxonomy): Eukaryota > Metazoa > Mollusca > Gastropoda > Neogastropoda > Muricidae > Rapana > Rapana venosa. Next base: position 61,823,381 of record CM054149.1, on the reverse strand, counting down.
AATATTGGTTATAATTGTTATTCATGTTAAAAAAACCCACCAAACTGTTTCTATTGCTTCGCTTTTTACAATTTTAAACGAATATTTATAAACGCTATTTGATATTTACACCAAACCAAACCAAGCTAACCAAATGGATCTTCATCTTTTGAATGATTCTTTTTCCCCCAGGGTTATTCATTTATTTATTTATTTATTCTTTTATATCGAGGATAATGGAATAAGCACTTATGTGCTTTTTTTACATCCAGTCCCCGTGTGTATGCGGATTTGCAAATTTTGTCATCCGTTCCCACCGGCACACAATGGCCTACTCTTCCGAAAAGCGGAACAGGATTTAACGTGTGCGCAA
>CM054149.1:61783029-61815529 GCA_028751875.1 Rapana venosa | reverse complement strand
TGCCTGTCCCAACGTTGGCATTGCCGTCCGGACAGCGTCACTGACCACTGGCCTTTGTATTCCGGCCCTTTGTCTGTCTGCAGGCACTCCACGGCTGTGACCACACACACACACACACACACACACATGCACGCACGCGCACGCACGCGCACACACACATACACACACACACACATGCACGCACGCGCACGCACGCACACGCACGAACACACACACGTACACAGACACACGCACACAGACACACACACAGACACACACACACATACACACACAGACACACACACGCACAACACGCACATACACGCGCGCACACACACAGACACAGACACACACACAGACACAGACACACACGCACACACACGCACATACACACACAGAACACACACACACACGCACACGCACACACACAACACAACACACACACCACGCACGCACGCACGAACACACACACACAGACACACACGCACATGCACACACACACAGACACACACACAGACACGCACACAGACACGCACGCACACCACACAGACACACAGCACACACACGCACATACACACACAGACACACACACACACGCACAACACACACACACACAACACACACACACACAACACACACCACACACGCACACACAAACACACCACAGACACACACGAACACACACACACGACACACACACACGCACACAGACACACACACAGACACACACACAGACACACACACACACCACCACACACACAACACAGACACCACACAACACACACAACACACACAGACACACCACACAGACACACACAACACACCACCACACAACACACAGCACACACAACACACGCACACAACACACGACAACACAGACACACACGCACACAAACACAACACAAGACACACACACACACACACACACACACACACACACACACACACAGCACACACACACACACACACACACACACACGACATACACACAACACAGCACACAACACACACACACAACACACACAACACACACACAACACACACACCACAAACCACAACAACACACACTTGTATCAGAAGAATACATACGATAAATGGATCAACACAGTGAAGAATATTCTGTACACAATTGGATTCAAACATGTCTGGAAGAACCAAAGTACTCTGAATGTTCATCGGTTGAGTTATGCTGTTCCAAGAAAACTTGAGGACATGTATAAAACATTTTGGATCTACCAGATGAAAGAGTTTGCAAAACTAAAATTTTATGATTTTGCTACCAAAAAATACAGACTGGAACCATATTTAATAAACTATGAAAACAAAACCCATAAGAAGACATATTGTAAATTTTGCAAGAGCTGCCACAATTTAATGATAGAGAAAGGGAAGCACCAAAATATGTCCAGAGAGGACAGAAAATGTAGATATTGTAACAAAATAGAAGATGAATTTCATTTACTCGGTGAATGTATTTTATATGATGAAGTCAGAAATAATTTGTTATTAAAAATCAAAACCAAAGACAAAAAACGCAAAAACTGTGTACATAAATTAAGTGACATAATCACAGTTGATATATATCAAGCAGATATCATCATGTATGAGTGTTTTGAAAAAAGAGAAAAAGAGAAGTAGAATGCAACATGTTTTTAGTGTACATCACTTTTAGCCAAAATAGATAATTATAATTGATGTTTTTGTTGTGTCGAATAAGTCTACATGACTTAAATGGCAATAAAATATTCTGAATCTGAATCACACACACAGACATACATACGTACATACATACACAGACAGACAGACAGACACACATGCATAGACAGACAGACAGACACACATACATACATACGCAGACAGACAGACACCACACACACACACACACGCGCGCGCGCGCGAGTGCGCACACGGACACACACATTCACAGATGCGCAAACGCGTACGCTCGCGTGCACACACACACACACACACACACACACACACACACACACACACACACACCACACACACACACACACACACACACACACACACACACACCACACACACACAAATACACACAGAAAGACGCTCACAAACACGCGAGCGCTCACGCAACCACATAAGAATCACGCGTGCATACATAAAAACAAGACACACACACACACAAACACACACAGTCACATACAGACACAAACACACACAAACAGGCAGACAGACAGACAACACACCACACAGACAGACAGACAGACACACACACACGACCACCACACACGCACGCACGCACGCGCGCGCGCACACACACACACACGCACAAAATATCGTCTATTGGTAATGTAACACGCATGCACATACAGACGCGTGCGCACGCACGCTCACACCACGACACGCACACACACAAACAAACGAATGCATGCACGCATGCACTCGCGCATGTACGTGCGAATGTACTCAAGCATGCTCTCTTCTCACACAACACACACACACACACACACACACACACACACACACACACACACACACCACACACACACACCACACACACACACACATCTTTTGAATGTGTTTGACAATCTAAGAATTCCTTTAGTAATATAAATAGTAATAAAAAATAATAATGATGATGATAATAATAAGAAAACAACAACAATAACAACAAAGGTGTCACTATATACATACAACACTTACGAGATGTGAATTCTCTCCCCAGAACTTTGATGTCACAAATATTCCAGTTGAGGTTGGCGTTATTGTAGTGGCTCGTGTTATAAGAGATGCGTATTTCGTTGGCCACAGGCCGGAACAGACAGGAAGATGGGTAAGTTCCCTCCCCTGCTGCATTGGCCAACGAGGAGCAGATGAAGACCACGTGCCATTCATGGCGCTCACGAATAGGGGCACGGTATGGCTTTTGTCTGGGAGAAAAGACCAGAAATTTTAAATTATGGCAGACTTTTTTGGTTTGTTTTTTGTGTGAAAAAAAAGGTAAAGGTGTCCCATAACCTATGGGGTCGTCGGGGAGCGAAGCGTCAGAGACCTCACTTCTCTAGGGGCCAGCATATTGAAGGCGGCGCCCATCTCCTCTCCCTTGCTGCTTTACTTTCCCTGACCCTAAAGAGACAGGTACCCATTCACAGCTGGGTGAACTGGGGGGACTGTACTGAAGCCAAGGCGCGCAAAAGGTCACCCATCCAAGTGGTAACCATGCTTGACGCTGCTTAACTTGGCTGGGGGAAAGCGAGTGCTCTGACCACTGAGCTATCCCGTCCCGTTTCTTTTCTTTTTTTTGTAAGGTGGCAAAATGTTCGTGTTTGTCAGTTTAAAAAAAATCAGAAATGCATTGTATTGTATCAAACTGTATTGTATTGTATTGTTACTGCATTGTATAGCTTTATGAAGTGTAGTGTAGCGAAGTGTAGTGTAGTGTACTATGGTATGGTATGGCTGGGCACGGCAGGGCAGGTATAGTATGGTATGGTATGGTATGGTAGAGTAGAGCAGAGTAGAGCTCAGCACAGCATCTATCTATCTATCTATCTATCTATCTATCTATCTATCTATCTATCTATCTATCTATCTATCTATCTATCTATCTATCTATCTATCTATCTGTCTATCTGTCTATCTATCAATCTATCTATCTCCCTCACACACACCCTCTCTCTGCCTCTCTCTCTCTCACACCGGGGGACGGGATAGCTTAGTGGTTAGAACATTGCGCTCGCAATCTAACAACCCGGGTTCGATTCCCGTTCAAGGGGGATATTTCCCCTGGAGTTAACATCAGTGCAGACTCCACTCTCCCCAAAAGTCCTTCGGATGAGACTATAAACCGAGGCCCCGTGTGCGAAAGCACACAGAACAATCTTGCGCACACGTTAAATCCTGTTCCGCTTTTCGTAAGAGTAGGCCATTGTGTGCCGGTGGGAACAGATGACAGAATGTACAAAACCGCAAACACACGGGGACTGATTGTAAAAAAGCACGTAAGTGCTTATTCCATTATCCTCGATATAAAAGAATGAATAAAATAAAATAAAAATAAACACCTTTTATCTCTCTCTCTGTGCCTTTCTCTCTCTCTCTCTATCCCCTCTCTCTCTCTCTCTCTTTCACACACGCACACAACACACACACACACCCCCCCCCCCCCCCACACACACACACCCAACCCACACCTACATCCACACCCACACACCCACACACCCCCACACCTACCCTTTCCCCCCCCCACAACACACACACAAACACCTCCCCCCCCCACACACACATTTCACCCAACCCCCCCCCCCCCCCCCCCCCCCCCCCCACACACGCAGTTCATACTTCCTCCCCCTACCACCACGATGACCGTAGTGACCTCCACCCATCTCGTGAGGTGGACAGTGATGTCCAGGTTGTGCTGAAGGCTGATCAGGCCACACTGATTGCTATGGAAATGGACTGACCCACTGGACGAAGGAGTCACGTCCACTGTCACTCCAGTCTCCGCTGCGTGGTCCGTTTCATCTGGTTCAAAATAAGCAGATTTTGTTGTTGTTGTTGTTGTTGTGCGTTCCCCAACTTAACACTGTGGGGGTCACCCAGAATGTGCACTCTGACTCGCTCATCATCCCACCTGGGAATCCCTGTGAGATTGAAATTGCACACTTATGAATGAAGAAGTTTGCGTGTATGACTGGTGTTTTTTGTGTTTTAAAGTACCTCGCCATATAGGCAGCCATACTCCGACTTCAGAGGATTTTTTTCTCCTTTAAAAAAGGAGAGTGCAGGTTGTTATGTTAAGAGCTTGTCATGGCTGAAGGTAAGGCGATCTCAACACAACATTTTTACAACAGAACAACATTTTAGTGTAGGCCTTGGCGATTAGCTGACATCACTAACTGACACAGCTTTTGGCCCGGGCCAGAAATGAGCAGGTTTTAACATGTTATATTCACTCCAAAACAAAACCCCTCGAGGGAAGGTGGGAATTACTTGAAAAAAGAAGGAAAGAAAACAAAGATGGAAGGTGGCAGGACAGGGTTAAGACGGTTAAACTTGCCTGCCTAACATAAGCAGTGAACTTCTATCATGGCTGCTGTCAGAGTTCTTTTGACAATGTCGCTCTGTTCAGTTTTCTTCGTGATTCCTGGAACTGTCATTCTGACTGTCACTTTTCCTGTCCTTTCTTGCCATGGAGGATCATCAAGGGAGAAGGTGATGGGCTGTACTGCTGGCAGTTTGTCTTGGTGCTCTCTCTGCAGTGCACGAGCTTCGACTGCAAAACTGGAGCGGTTTAGTTTTCCAGAGGACAGCTTCTCCAGTCTTGTGCTCATTGGATGGTCTTTGGTGCACTGGTACTTGGTAGCCTGTTGCAACGTCTTCTGTTTCCTTCTGGTGATGAGAGGAGCTATGCCAGTCACCTGCTCCATCTTCTCTATGGGGGTGGATTTCATCGCGCCTGTGATGATTCTTAAGGCTTGGTTCTGTACCTTGTCCAGGGTGTCCCGATGTGTCTTGGCAGCTGTCATCCAAGAGTTTGATCCGTACTCAAGATGGGGTCGTACAGTGCCCTGGTAGACTGATTTCAGGATGTGTTCATTGGCTCCCCACTGTGTCCCTGCAAGTTTGCGCATGATGTTGAGCTTACGCCTTGCTTTTCCTTCTGCCTGGGTGATGTGTTGTTTCCAGGTCAGCTTCTTGTCATATGTGACCCCAAGGTATGTCTGTTGGTCTTCCATCTTGAGGGTCGTGTTGCCAAGGGTGAGGCGTCCAGGGCTTGCTTTTGGTGAGAGCGTAAAGAGGGTGCCTGTGGTCTTGTCCCGGTTAATGGACACACACCACTTGTCAGCCCATGCGGAAACTTTATCCAGGGCCATCTGCATGCGGTAGTTTGCTGTTGAAGCGTACTCCTCCGTGCACCAGAGCACCAGGTTGTCTGCATAAAGCGCTGCGTGGACTCCCTTGGGAAGCTCTGACACAATATCGTTAATGAAGAGCACGAACAGGGTTGGTGAGAGTACTCCTCCCTGAGGTACTCCTTGCCGCAGGAGTACCTTCCGGCCACAGCGGCAGTCCACCATCACTCTGGCTCGTCGGTTGTGAAGGTAGGAATTTGTCCACTGGTACATATTGCCGGTAATGCCACTGCGTAGGAGCTTCACAAGGAGTCCATCTTTCCAGACCTTGTCGAAGGCCTTCTGTAGATCTATGAAGATTGCCAGGGTCATCTTCTTGGCCTGAAAAGCATCCTCTATAACTTGAGTAAGATGAGTTGTTTGATCTTCAGTGCTTTTGTACTGACGGAATCCGGCTTGTTCAGGGACTAGGATGCTTTCAGTCTCCAGGTAGAGTTGCAGGCGCAGGTTGACGATGCGCTCCATGGTCTTACAGAGGCAACTAGAGATGGCACTGCATAACATCCAGTGTCTTCGCACAGTGCTGCAGTGGATCCCCTCACACTGTGGCATCGAGGGCAATGAGCAAGCTGACAGAATGGCCAAGATAGGCGCCCGAGATGAACAGCCCGAAAACCCTGTCTGCCTTGCAGAGAGCAAGACCATCATTAAGGCTCTCTACAGGAAAACGTCACCACCAGACAGCTACCACAGCCTCACCAGACAAGACCAGGTGACCATCTTCCGATTAAGAACAGGCCACTGCAGGCTGAACCAACATCTGCACAGGAAGATGAAAGTGGTACCCTCCCCATGTGCTCATGTGGGGAAGCTGAGCAAGACACTCGCCACATCCTGCAGGACTGCAGGGCCTTCAGGCAGCTGAGAGAGGAAATGTGGCCGAACCCATTACCCCTAGAAGAAAAACTGTACGGGCCGGTGGATGCCCTACAGACGACTGCTACATTCCTTAGGCGAACTGGTCTCTTGGTGTAAAACAATAAGGCATCGAAAAGAAGAAGAAGAAGCAGTGAACTGTGCGTGAAGTTCTGGGTTCGATTCCCAGCCTCTGCCCTTTCTTTCCCAGTTTGAGCCAAAAAAATTATTAATTAAGCCACAATAACACCATTCACAATTTTCCCTTAATAAATAGGCAAACGTTTTCCCCTTTCCCCCCAACAAAAAACCCCCCACCACCCAACAAAACACACCACATGCCAGTATCCTTTGCTGTTCTAAGAAGTTATGGTAAAAGTGCCCCCGCAAACTATGCGGTCTTTGGGGAGCAAGGTGTCAGGGACCTCAGCTTCTCTAGCATATTGAGGGCGGCGCCCATCTCCTCTCCCTCGCTGCTTTTAACTTCCCTGTCCCTAAAGAGGGCAGGTACCCATTTACAGCTGGGTGAACTGGGGGACTGAACTGAAACCAAGGCGCGCAAACGGTCACCCATCCAAGTGGTAACCACGCTCAATGCTGCTTAAAACCTTAGCTTGAGGGAAAAGCGAGTGTCTGACCACTGAACTATCCCGTCCCCTAATTTGATGCTCTACCTAACCAAAAACAAAAATAAAATAAAGGAATGAAAAAAAAAATATAGGAATAAAAAAAATAAAAAGTAAATGACGAAAACAGAAATAATGGCACGACAGAGAGATAAGCAAGCAACAAGCTGCAAGATGAGATGAACAGATCATCATCAGACAGAAAAACAAGCAAATTAAAAAAAACCCACCCAACCAACCTGCTAACCAACACACAACCAAAAAGATAATCAAACAAACCAAGAAACAAACAAACACACAAACCAGCAATCATACAAAACAAAGAGCAGAGAGGGTAGTGTTTCGTGTGAGGGGAATGCATGAACAGTAGATTATGATCAGTTTTTTTCCCCCGGTTGTTTTGTTTTGTTTTCGTTACTGACTCGTCGTTCCGGAAATGATGCTTTTGTCTGTCTTGTCTTTTGTCTGTCTGTCTGTCTCTCTGTCTTGTCTGTTTGTCTGTCTGTCTGTCTGTCTGTCTCCTTCTCTTCCTTACTCAGACACACAGACATAGACATAGACACACAGAAACACATACACAGACACACATACACAGACACACATACACAGACACACATACACAGACACACACAGAAAAACACACAGAAACACACACACAGAAACACACACACACACACACACACACACACACACACACACACACACACACACACACACACACACATATACACACACACACACACACGGATGAGACTATAAACCGAGGTCCCGCGCGCGAACGCACACAGAACACTTTGCGCACACGTTAAATCCTGTTCCGCACTTCGTAAGAGTAGGCCATTGTGTGCCGGTGGGAACAGATGACAGAATTTACAAAACTGCATACACACGGGGACTGGATGTAAAAAAGCACATAAGTGCTTATTCCATTATCCTCGATATAAAAGAATAAAATAAATAAATAAACACACACACACACTACACATAGACTACACACTACACCTCCCTACACACACCACACATACACACGCATACACACACTACACACTACACCCCCACTACACACACTACAAAAAACACACTACCCCCCCCCCCCTCCCACACACACACACACACACACACACACACACACAGATGAGACTATAAACCGAGGTCCCGCGGAACAGGATTTAACGTGTGCGCAAGATGTTCTGCGTGCGTTCGCACATGGGTCTTTGTTTTGTTCATCGGTTGAGTTATGCTGTTCAAAGAAAACATTTTGGATCTACCAAAAGAAAGAGTTTGCAAAACTACAATGCTACGAATTTGCTACCAAAAAATACAGACTGGAACCATACTTAACTATAAAAACAAAACTCATAAGAAGACGTATTGTAAATTTCGCACAAGCACTCACAATCTAATGATAGAGAAAGGGAGGCACCAACATATATCTAGAGAGGACAGAATATGTAGATATTGTAACAAGATAGAAGATGAATTTCATCTACTCGGTGAATGTATCTCATAAGAACTCAGAAACAATTTGTTATTAAAAATTACAACCAAAGACAAAAAACCGCAAAATCTGTATAGATAAATTAAGTGACATAATCACAGTCGATATCTATCAAGCAGATATAATCAGGTATGTATATGAATGTTTTAAGAAAACAGAAATTGAGAAGTAAAATACAACACGCTTTTAGCGTACATCATTTTGAGCCTAAGAGATGATTATAACTGACGTTTGCTTGTTTTGTGGTTGTGTCAAATAAGTCTACTCGACTTAAATGGCAATAAAATAGTCTGAATCTGAATCCACACACCCACCCGACATACCCCCAATCTCACTCCTCACCCTACCACACCACCCCACCCCCACACGTCTCTACCCCCTCCCCCTCAACCTACCACCCACCCTCAAGCCCTACAGGGTACCTGTACACTGGTTCACATCAGGGTGTGTCCAGTCCCGATTATCGCCACACACGGACTTAAGGTCGCCACCCAGATAGTGCCAGCCCTGACGGCATCGGTACCACACTGTGGAGCCAGGTCTGGAAGTCTTCGGAGCCTCTCCTGTCAGCTCCAGCATCCAGAAACCTCTGACCGGGCCACAGCCCTCTGTTAGGAAGAAAAAACAGGGGGCGGAAAAGAAAGGGTCGTGCTGTGTTGTGTTGCCAGGGTGTGGTTGTGGTTTTGTGGGTTTGTGGGTTGTGGAGGGGTGGGGTGTGGTGTGGTGTGGGGTGTGGTGGGGTGTGGTTGCGGTGTGGGGTGTGGTGGGGTGGGGTGTGGGTCGTGGTGTGGTGTGTGTGGTTGTGGTGTGGGTTGGTGGTGTGTGTGGGTGTGGTGTGGTGTGGGTGTGGTGTGGGTGGTTGGTGTGGGTGTGGGGTGTGGTGTGGTGTGTGTGTGTGTGTGTGCGGTGTTGGTTGGGGTGTGTGTGTTGTGTGGAAGTGTGTGGCGTAGTTGTGTTGTGCGGTATGTTGTGTTGTGTGGTATGTTGTATTGTGCGGTAGGTTGTGTTGTGTGGTATCTTGTATTGTGCAGTATGTTGTGTTGTTGTGTATCTTGTATGTGTGTATGTTGTGTTGTGGGTAGTTGTTTGTGTGGTAAGTTGTATTGTGTGGTATGTGTGTGTGTATAGTTGTATTGTGGGTATGTGTTGTGTGTTGGTGTGTGTGTGGTAGTTGTATTGTGTGGTATGTTGTTTGTGTGGTGGTTGTGTTGTGTGGTAAGTTGTATTGTGTGGTATGTTGTGTTGTGTGGTATGTTGTGTTGTGTGGTTTGTTTGTTTTGTGCGGTATGTTGTGTTGTGTGGTATGTTGTATTGTGTGGTATGTTGTATTGTGCGGTATGGTGTGTTGTGTGGTATGTTGTATTGTGGGGTATGTTGTATTGTCCGGTATGTTGTGTTGTGTGGTATGTTGTATTGTGGGGTATGTTGTATTGTCCGGTATGTTGTGTTGTGTGGTATGTTGTGTTGTGTGTATGTTGTGTTGTGCGGTATGTTGTGTTGTGCGGTATGTTGTGTTGTGGGTATGTTGTGTTGTGCGGTATGTTGTGTTGTGTGGTATGTTATATTGTATGGTATGTTTTGTGTTGTGTCGCGTGTTTTTGTGTGGTGTTGAATGTTGTGTTGTGTGGCGCGTTGTGTGCTGAGTCAGCGTGGTATGTCGTGTAGCGTGGTATTTTGTGTTGTGTGGTATTTTGTGTTTTGTGAAACGTTGTGTTGTATGGCGTGGCGTGTGTTGATTTGCACTATCGGAGAGAATTGCTATTTTTTAAGTCTCTCTGGAAGAAAGGTAGTGAAGAATGAACAAAGAAGATAAAGAGAAACAGACAAGGAGAAGGTGACAGGAAGAAAAGGAGCAAGGAAGAAACAAAGAGAGGGATAGAATAGAGGGAATCCCTAGCACAGAATTGAGGACTGCGCCTTTCTCCTCTCCCTCGCTGCTTTTTAACCTTCCCTGACCCTAAAAAAGGCAGGTACCCATTAGTAATTTGCAGCTGGGTAAACTGGGAGGGGGGTGGGCTGTACTGAAGCTAAGGCGTGCAAACGGCGAGTAACCCATCAACTTTGGTAACTACCACGCTCAGTGCCGCTTATTCATTTCAGCTTGGGAGAGAAGGGGGGAGGGTGGGGGAGGGTGGGGGGAGGAAGCGAATATGTGTGCCATGACCACTAAACTGTCCCGTCCCCTAACACCCTCCCCCACCACCACCATCGCTGCTGGACCTTAGCTCCCTCCCATTCCCTGGACCTTACCTGTATGGTAAAAAAAAGGTAAAGGTATCCCATAACCTATATTAAGGTCGTAGGGGAGCGAGGCGTCAGAGACCTCACTTCTCTAGGGCCAGCGTATTGAGAGCGGCGCCCATCTCCTCTCCCTCGCTGCTTTACTTTCCCTGACCCTAAAGAGGGCAGGTACCCATTTACAGCTGGGTGAACAAGGGGGAACTGTACTGAAGCCAAGGCGCACAAACGGTCACCCATCCAAGTGGTAACCACGCTCGACGCTGCTTAACTTGGCTGGGGGAAAGCGAGTGCTCCGACCACTGAGCTACCCGAGGTCTCCCAAAACTTGCATGTCGTACAGACGGCTCGTCAACTGTCGGTCACCCAACCACCTTGGTAACCACCACATTCAAAGCTGCTGACTAACCTTAGCTTGGGAGGAAGCCAGTGTGTGCCATGACCACTGAGCTCTCCCGTCCCATCATCTCCCTTTCATTCTCTGGACCTTACCAGTGTAAGGTCTCCCAAAAGCTTGCATGTGTACAGACGCCTCGCAAACCGTCAGTCACCCCACCACTTTGAAGGAAGGTGGCAGGATGGTTAAGACGTTTGCCTGCCAACAAGTAAACCGTGAGGTTCTGGGTTCGATTCCCAGCCTCGCCCTATCTTCCCAGTTTGACAAAAAAATAATCGAACTGAATGTCAAAGTCCTTCGGATGAGACTATAAACCGAGGCCCCGTGTGCGAACGCATGCAGAACATCTTGCGCACACGTTAAATCCTGTTCCGCTTTTCGAAAGAGTAGGCCATTGTGTGCCGGTGGGAACAGATGACAAAATTTACAAAACCGCATACACACGGGGACTGGATGTAAAGAAAGCACATGAGTGCTTATTCCATTATCCTCGATATAAAAAAAAAAATCATGTCATCTGAGCGCTTTGATTTGTTGCTTTACAAGATTCAGCGCTATATAAATTCCATACATTATTATTATTATTATTATTATTATTATTATTATTATTATTATTATTATTATTATTATTATTATTATTATTATTATTATTATTATTATTATTATCATTATTATCATTATCAACCAAAAACGCTCAATACTGTTTAATAACCTTAGCTTGGGGGGAAAGCGAGTGCATGCTCTGATCACTACAACTATCCCGTCCTCTAAACCTCCCATGTTCCTGCTGGACCGTACCTGTGTAAGGCCCTCCTCCATACGCTTGCATGTCGTACAGACGGCTCGTTAACGGTCAGTCACCCATCCCCTTTGGTAACCCCCACGCTGAGTGCTTGCTGAAGCCTAGCGGCAACGCCAGTGCGTGCTCCGACCACTCAAACTGTCGCGTCCCTCTCATCCACCTTACCTACCTGTGTAAGGCCTCCCGAAAGCTTGCATGTCGTAGAGCCGGAGGTAGACGTCAGCCGGACTCGCTTCAAACTGCAGCTTCAGATGGTGGCCGAAGGGCAGGAGGCGTGTGATGGAGCTCCGGCAGCGGATGTCCCAGGTCCTGGTGACGTTGACGTTGTCCAGGATGCCGTAGCTCCTGGTGCTGCCTTCCCTGTCTGTGCAGAGGGCCGTCCTCTCCTTGCCCCACATGTCGATGTACACGGTGTAGGCCTGGATAGAGACTGCGTGGCGGGCGGGGCGGTACAGGGCAGGCAGGCAGGGAGGGACACACGCGCGCGTGTGTGTGTGTGTGTGCAGGGGTAGGGTAGGGTAGGGTTGGGTTGGGTTGGGTAGGGTGGAGTAGGGTAGGGTTGGGTTGGGTGGAGTAGGGTAGGGTTGGGTAGGGTAGGGTAGGGTGGAGTAGGGTAGGGTTGGGTAGGGTAGGGTTGGGTAGGGTAGGGTAGGGTAGGGTAGGGTAGGGTGGAGTAGGGTAGGGTAGGGTGGCGTTGGGTTGGGTAGGGTTGGGTAGGGTAGGGTAGGGTAGGGTGGAGTAGGGTAGGGTAGGGTGGCGTTGGGTTGGGTAGGGTTGGGTAGGGTAGGGTAGGGTTGGGTTGGATTGGGTAGGGTAGGGTAGGGTGGAGTATGGTAGGGTTGGGTTGGGTAGAGTAGGGTAGGGTTGGGTTGGGTAGGGCAGGGTGGTAGGGGAGTAGGGTAGGTGGGTAGGGTGGTGGGTAGGTGGAGTAGGGTTGGTTGGGTAGGTGGAGTAGGGTAGGGTAGGGTGGAGTAGGGTAGGGTAGGTGGGTAGGGTAGGGTTGGGTAGGGTGGAGTAGGTAGGTTGGGTTGGGTAGGGTAGATAGGGTGGAGTAGGGTAAGGTAGGGTGGGTGGGTTGGTAGGGTAGGGTAGGGTGGAGTAGGGTAGGTTGGGTAGGTAGGTAGGTAGGGTAGGGTGGAGTACGGTGAGTAGGGTAGGGTGGGTGGATAGGGTAGGTGGGTTGGGTTGGGTGGTATTGGGTAGGGTAGTAGGGTAGGTTCGGTTGGTAGGGTGAGTAGGGTAGGGTTTGGGTTGGGTGGTAGGGTAGGGTCGGTAGGGTGGAGTAGGAAGGGTTGGTGGGGGGAGTAGGGTAGGGTGGTAGGGTAGGGTTGTAGGGTAGGGTAGGTAGGGTAGGTGGGTAGGGTAGGTAGGGTTGGGTTGGTAGGGTAGGTCGGTAGGATGGAGTAGGGTAGGGTTGGGTTGGGTAGGGTAGGGTGGCGTAGGGTAGGGGTTGGGTTGGGTAGGGTAGGGTGGAGTAGGGTAGGGTCGGGCAAGGGTAGGGTGGAGTAGGGTAGGGTTGGACAAGGGTAGGGTAGGGTGGAGTAGTGCAGGGTTGGGTTGGGTTGGGTAGTGTGGCGTAGGGTGTTGGTTGGGTAGAGTAGGGTCGGGTAGGGTGGAGTAGGGTAGGGAAAGGTTGGGTAGGGTAGAGTAGGGCAGGGCAGGGAAGGGTAGGGTAGAGTAGAGTAGAGCAGGGTAGGGACGGGTAGGGCAGGCAGACATACAGGCACGCAGAAACAGACACGCGTGCGCGCACATGCACATACACACAGACACACACACACACATGCAGCACAACACACACAGATGAAATAAAATATGCATGAAATGCATCCATGCAGCCATGTAGCATGTGCAACAGTAGCAAGCTGAGACAAGTAAGACCCTAGAATCAAGGACATGTCCCTCTCTCTGACCAAGTTAATGACATAAACCATAGTCTACACCACGAGGAGGAAAAGGAGCAAGGCACGAAGAAAGAGAGGGATAGAAAGGAGGGATATCCTAGCAGGGAATTTCCAGGTGGGTAGGGGAGGGGGTCAAGTTGTCAGTTTTGAGATTTTTTTTGATTGATTTAGAAAACTATAAACTGTTATCTACCTTGCACTGAAGTGTCAAGGTGGAAATCTGTTTTCTTTTTTTTTTTTTTTTTTTTTTTTTACAAAATAAAGCGTTTAAATACATCCAATTCTTCATCCTGACCTTGCATTTAGACGCAAAATTTTGTCACTTTCTTCGTTTATCCCTTCCTGCAGTCTAGCACTTCAATTTGTAACAACCCTTTGTCTAGCACATTAATTTATAATAACGTTTTTTTGGCGAGCACTTCAATTTGTAATAAATTTAAAAGACTTGTCCGATTTTCAAAGTGATTTTTCAGTATTGAAAAGTTTGTTTTTAATTGATCTCCAGTGCAACGGGACTCATTCTGTGGTGGAGGGTCATGTATTTGTGTAAGAATTAGTATTCTTATCTTTCTTGGCACAATGCCCGACTTATTGCTGTACTTCTAATCCACCTTATATTATCATTGTTCATGAGATAAGAAAGTGTTCGTATATTTGTTTGAAAATGTGTTTTCCTAGGCACAATACATGACTGATTGTTCTTAGAAATACTTGTAATCCGAAAGTGTTCTATATTTGTGTAAAAATGTACATTCCTTGGCACAATACCTGATTGATTGTTCTCAGCTATTCTTCTAACCCACCTTATATTATCGTTGTTCTTGAGATTAAAAAAAAAGTGTTCGTATTTCTGCTTTAAAAATTGCACTCATTGGCTCAATACCTTACTGTTTGCTCTTAGGCATACTTCCAAACCCACAAGATAATTATTATCGTTCATTAGATAAGAAAGTGTTTGTATATTTGCTTAAAAATGTGTATTCCTTGGCACAATGTTGTTCATGAGATAAGTGTTTCTTATTATTTGTTTTAAAATACGCATTTTTTGGCACAAGACCTGATTGTTTAAACTTCTAGCCCACCTTACATCATCATTGTGTTTGAGATAGGAAAGTGTTCGCATGTTTGTGTAAGAATTAGTATTCTTATCTTTCTTGGCACAATACCTGATTGATTGTTCTTATCCACACTTCTAACACACCTTACATTTTCGAGTTCACGAGCTAAGAAAGTGTCCGAATATTTGTTTAAAATGTGTATTCTTTGGCACAATGCCAGACTAATTGTTTTTAGCAATACTTATTATCCCCCTTATATCAATGTTGCTCATGAGGTAAGAAAGTGTTCATATATTTGTAAAAAAAACCCAAACTTTCTTGGCACAATACCTGATTGATTTTTTTAAGCAATACTTCTAAACCACCTTTTATCATCCTTGTTCATGAAATAAGAGAGTGTTTGTATATTTGTTTAAAAAATTGTATTCCTTGGTACAATACCTGATTCAATTTTTTTAGCAATACTTCCAAACCACCTTTTATCATCCTTGTTCATGAGATAAGAGAGTGTTTGTATATTTGTTAAAAAAATTGTATTCCTTAGCAATACTTCTAAACCACCGTATATTATCCATATTCATGTGACAAGGAAAGTGTTCGTATATCAGTTTTAAAAAATTGTATTCATATCTTTCTGGGCACAATGCCTGATTGATTGTTCTTAGCCAAATATATATGTATATTTGTGTAAAATATGTATTCCTTGGTACACTATGTTATTGATTGTTCTTAGCCAAATATATATGTATATTTGTGTAAAATATGTATTCCTTGGTACACTATCTTATTGATTGTTCTTAGCCATACTCTATCCCACCTTATGTCATCGTGTTGATGACATAAGAAAATGTGTGTATATTTTTGTAAAAATGTACATTCTTTGGCACAATATTGTTGATGAGATAAAGAAAGTGTTCGTACTTTTGTGTAAAATTTGCATTCATTTGCACAATACCGGCTTGTTTATACTTTTAACCCACCTTATATCATCGTTGTTCATGAGATCAAGAAAGTGTTTGTATAATTGTCAAAAAAATGTGCTTTCCTTTGCACAATACCTGGCTAACTGTTTTTAGCCATACTTCTAACCGTCCTTGTATTATCGTTGTTCAGGAGATTAAAAAAAAAGGTTCATATGTATTCATAGATTCATAGGTTCAGGGACATCTGTTATTAAAAAAAAAAGTCTATTCCTTGGCACAGTACTTACCGCAGGCAGGAATGTTACACGACTGGTTCCCGTGTCTCTTGTCACTGCTGAAACACCAGGGGCTCTTCTCTACAGTCCCGGGATTGCGGCAGTAGTTTTCCGCAGCGCTCACCGAGGCATCCCCAGGGAAATAGGCATCGGAGGTAAAGTTGTGCGGGTGCGGCGACTGGGAGGCCCACTTCTGACAGTCCTCCCCTTGGACTTTAGAAACGTGGCCCACGTACTCCTCCCCCGCTCGGGTCAGCAGGCAGCGGAAGTATGTGTCTGCCGACAGTGTCGTGACCACAGGGGGGTAAAAGGAAAGGTAAAGGAGTCCCATAACCTATAAGGTCGTAGGGGAGCGAGGCGTCAGAGACCTCACTTCTCTAGGGCCAGCATATTGAGGGCGGCGCCCATCTCCTCTCCCTCGCTGCTTTACCTTCCCTGACCCTAAAGAGGGCAGGTACCCATTTACAGCTGGGTGAACTGGGGGAACTGTACTGAAGCCAAGGCGCGCAAACGGTCACCCATCCAACTGGTAACCACGCTCGACGCTGCTTAACTTGGCTGGGGGAAAGCGAGTGCTCCGACCACTGAGCTATCCCGTCCCCAGGGGGAGCAAGGGTCAAAGTGGGTGAAGGTCGTGTTACTCACCTTTGACCTCTTTGTGGCCTCGTATTGTATACCATTTTAAGTCACGGCAGATTTCACCTGCGTGAAATTCGGGCTGCTCTCTCCAGGGAGAGCGCGTCGCCACAAGAGCAGCGCCACCCATTATTTTTGATTTTGTTTTCCTGTTTGCATATATATTTGGTTTCCTATCAGAGTTCGCTTGTTTTTTCCCCCGACAGAATGTTGCCAGGGACAACTCTCTTGTTTCCGTGGGTTCTTTTACTTGCACTGAAATGAGTATTGCACACACGGGACCTAGGTTTATTAACTCCAGGGGATATTTTCCCCTGGAGTTAACATCAGTGCAGACTCAACTCTCCCCAAAAGTCCTTCGGATGAGACTATAAACCGAGGCTCCGTGTGCGAACGCACCGAGACCATCTTGCGCACAGGTTAAAATCCTGTTCCGCTTTTCGTAAGAGTAGGCCATTGTGTGCAGGTGGGAACAGATGACAGAATTTACAAAACCGCATACACACAGGGACTGGATGTAAAAAAGCACATAAGTGCTTATTCCATTATCCTCGATATAAAAGAATAAACACACACACAGAATCACAAAGGGACGCACGGACACACACATAGGCGCACACACGCAAGTACGCGCACACACACACACACACACACACACACACACACACACACACACACACACACACACACACACACACACACACACACACACACACACACACACACACCCCCCATACACACACACACACACACACGCACTCTCTCTCTCTCTCTCTCTTTTCTCTCTCTCGCGCACACACACACACACACACACACACACACACACACACACACACACACCACACACACACACACACACACACACACACTATCACACACACACAATCACACACACACACTCTAACACACAGATAGACAGACAGACCACCACCACCACCACCACCACCACCACCACCACCACCACCACCACCAGCCAAGCCAAACATACCGGTAGTATTGATGTCAACCCGTAAGGTCACTCTGACTCTGGCCACCCCCATCCTCTCTCCATACTGGCTGATGTTGAAGGTCAAGGTCGAGTCAGGGGTCATGGTCACAAAGGTCGAAGGGGTATTGTCCGTAGCCTCGCTGACCACAGTGTCGGCAAATCTGGACACCAAAAGTCCTGGGGTATGTTCCAGTAAGTTTGCTGGATCTGAAAGGAAAGAGAGAAAATTTTTTTTCCAACAAACCGATTTTTTTAAGGAAAAAAGAAGAAAACATCATCCCGCAGAAAACCAAGCAAGGAAGAAATGAACTATCCAACCAGTCAGTTAATAACGATAATAATAAATGGAATTTATATAACGCTATATCTTGCAATTACAAATCAGAGCGCTTGCATTCAATCTGCTCCTTCACATGCAGCCGACAATGATTGACAATATTTTAACAAATTCAAATGTACACACACACACACACACACACACACACACACACACACACACACACACACACACACACACACACACACACACACACACACACACACACACACACACACACACACACACACACAGGTTATACATTTCAGCAGGGTGATGGAATTTTAGCTGTTAAAGGCAGGAAACAGATATGAAATGAAACAGGAGGGAAAAATGTTAGGTTTATTATAGGTATTTCTTGAGGCTGGATTAAAAGCTGTCGTAAGTAGGCTTTTCGTGAAGGGAGTGAGGGAGGTCATTCCAGATTAATGGACCAGAAATAGAGAAAGAGCGACGGCCAACAGTGGATTGGTTGATTCTAGGTATTTGTAAGCCCAGGGTATCTGCAGCAGAGCGGAGGGAACGAGAAGGAGTGTACAGGTGAAGACATTCACAGAGATAGGAGGGTGCTGTTTTGTGTAGGCATTTGTAACAGAGGGTACTGATCTTGTAGTTTACTCTCTGTGGCACAGGCAACCAGTGGAGAGATTGCAGGAGAGGAGTTATATGCTCAGATTTTTTTTCTTTTTGAGGACTAATCGAGCTGCAGAGTTTTGTATGCGCTGAAGGGAGTAGATAGATGATGCTGGCAGACCAGCCAAAAGAGAATTACAATAGTCCAGACGTTAAAGAATAAAAGATGCAACAAGTTTGGATGTTGCATCAGTGGACAGGTACTTTCGGATTGCACTTATACGCCGCAATTGATAGTAGCATGACTGGCAGGTTTGGGTGATGAATTTTTGCATAGAGTGTGTTGTCGATAACAACACCTAGATACTTAACTGCAGTTAACCAACCAACCAGCCAGCCAACCAACCAACCAACCAACCAGTCAACCAACCAACCAACCAACCAATCAACCAACCAATCAACCAACCAACCAACCAGCCAGCTAGTCCACCAAGTAGTCAACTGACCAACCGACCAGTCAGCCAACAACAAAGTAACCAATCTGCTAACCAATTCAGAAACCTATACCCAACCAACCACTCAGCCAACCAACCAGCCAGCCAGCCAGCCAGCCATCTGGCCAGCTAGCGAGCCAACAAACCTACCAACTAGCCAGTCGAGCATCCAACCAACCAATTTACCGACCAGCCAGTCAACCAAGTAGCCAACTGACCAACCATCAAAACCAGTCCAAAACAAAGTAACCATTCTGCTAACCAATTCAGCAAACCTATTCCTAGCCAGCCAACCAACCAACCAACCAATCAAACAACCTATAAACCAACCAACCAGGCAAAGGAAGCAGAACATAAAGTATGCAACAAATGAAGGTCAGACTAATCAAGCAATCAGTCAATCAATCCATTATTCAGCTATCAATTAGCTGATCATCCCCCACCCTACCATTGCATTCTAGGCGCACACACACACACACACACACACACACACACACACACACACACACACACACACACACACACACACACACACACACACACACACACACACACACACACACACACACACACACACAAACAACACACAACAACAACAACAACAACAACAACAACAACAACAACAACAACAACAACAACAACAACAACAGACGAATGATTCGGTAAAGCAAAAGATCTGCACGACAAGAAACGAAATGAAAGTAGGAAAGAAAAGACAAACTATTTGATGGAATAGACTTTCTCTGTTTTTCTTCTTCTTTTTTATAAAAAAAACACCTCAGAAGGGGATTTTAATTTTGCTGCACGACATCCTCTCCCTCACCACCCCTCTGTCAGCCTCTCCTTTCCCACTCCTGCGAAAGAGAAATCCTAAAACAGTTCCTGTAGAAGATTTGCAAAGAAAAAGAAGAATTGCAAAGAAGAAGAAGAAATGCGAAGAAGAAGAAGAATGCAAAATAGAAGAGGTAGAAGAAGAAGAGGAAGAAGAAGACTTTAAAGGACAAGAAGAAGAAGAATTGCAAAGAAGAAGAAGAATGCGAAGAAGAATTGCAAAGAAGAATGCAAAATAGAAGAGGTAGAATAATAATAATAATAATAATAAGACTTTAAAGGAAAAGAAGAAGAATTGCACAGAAGAAGAGGAAGAAGTAAGCAAAGAAGAAGAATGCAAAATAGAAGAGGTAGAAGAAGAAGAAAGAAGAAGAAGACTTTAAAGGAAAAGAAAAAGAAGAATTGCAAAGAAGAAGAAGAAGAAGAAGAAGAAGAATACGAAGAAGAAGAATGCAAAATAGAAGAAGTAGAAGAAGAAGACTTTAAAGGACAAGAAGAAGAAGAATTGCAAAGAAGAATGCGAAGAAGAAGAATGCAAAATAGAAGAGGTAGAAGAAGAAGACTTAAAAGGAAAAGAAGAAGAATTGCAAAGAAGAAGAAGAAGAATGCGAAGAAGAAGAATGCAAAATAGAAGAGGTAGAAGAAGAAGAAGAAGAAGAAGAAGAAGAAAAGAAGAACAACAACAACAACAACAAGAATTGCAAAGAAGAAGAAGAATGCGAAGAAGAAGAAGACTTTAAAGGAAAAGAAGAAGAATTGCAAAGAAGAAGAAGAATGCGAAGAAGAAGACTTTAAAGAAGAAGAAGAGGAGGACTTTAAACAAGAAGAAGAAGAAGAAGAATTTAAAGAAGAAGACTTTAAAGAAGAAGAAGAAGAACGCAAAAAAGAACGCAAAGAAGAATAAGAAGACTTTAAAGAAGAAGAAGAAGAAGAAGAAGAAGAAGAAGAAAACGCAAAGAAGAACGCAAAGAAGAAGAAGAAGAAGAAGAAGAAGAAGAAGAAGAAGAAGAAGAAGAAGAAGAAGAAAGAAGAAGAAAACGCAAAGAAGATCGCAAAGAAGAAGAGGAAGACTTGAAAGAAGAAGAAGAAAACCCCTTTCTTACCATGACAGTCGATGACGGAATGATTCCAGGCACCGTGAACCTCAGAACAGAAGATGGCTGTGTTACCAGACCCCTGGGATACGTTCTGGCATTGGTGATGGACTTTGGACAGCGCGTGCGTGTCGTTAGGAGCCAGCAAGTCCGCAAAGGTTTCGTTCCGAGGTTGGCCGCAGTTCACTGTAGCAGACACACTCTTCCGTGTTCGTGTTGTGTCCTGCGCTGTGTTGTGTTGGGTTCGGTGGTGTTGGGTTGGGTTAAACAAATGGTTGTGCAGAAGAGAATAGCGGATCGTTTCACTTCATTTCATTTCATACCACTTTAAGTCACGGCAGATTTCTCTGCGTGAAATTCGGGCTGCTCTCCCCGGGGAGAGCGCGTCGCCACAAGAGCAGCGCCACCCATTTTTTTTCTTTTTCCTGAATGCAACTGTATTTGTTTCCCTTTCATGAGTGGCTTTTTCCTACAGAATTTTTGCCAGGGACAACTCTCTTGTTGCCGTGGGTTCTTTTACGTGCGCTAAATAATTATGTGTAACACACGGGACCTCGGTTTATCGTCTCATCCGAAAGACTAGCGC
The DNA here is from genome assembly GCA_028751875.1 of Rapana venosa. Lineage (NCBI taxonomy): Eukaryota > Metazoa > Mollusca > Gastropoda > Neogastropoda > Muricidae > Rapana > Rapana venosa. Next base: position 61,793,577 of record CM054149.1, on the reverse strand, counting down.
CCAGACCACCACTCATGGTCTAATGGATGGGGGAAAAGTTTCGGGTCCAAACGGGATTCGAACCACCGCACACTTCCGACCCGGACTTTTCGCTTTCTAGACAGACGCGTTACCTCTAGACCACCGATCCATCGGTGGTCTAGAGGTAACGCGCCTGCCTAGAAAGCCAAACGTCCGGGTCGGAAGTGTGTGCGGTTGTTTGACCCCCGGGATTTAGGCCTTAATCCCCCCCCCATCCATCCATTACAACATAAGTGGTGGTCTGGGTGCTAGTCTTTCGGATGAAACGTTAAACCGAGACGTGTCACACAAAATTATTTAGCTCACGTAAAAGAACCCACGGCAACAAGAGAGTTGTCCCTGGCATTAATGCTGTAGAGAAACGGCCCTCTGATGGGGAAACAAATACAGTTGCAGACAGGAAAAGAAATAAAAAATAATGGGTGGCGCTGTTCTTGTGGTGACGCGCTCTCCCCGAGGAGAGCAGCCCGAATTTCACGCAGAGCAATCTGCCGTGACTGACAGTGGTATGATATAGAAAATAGATGAGATAAAAGGAGAACCGCACTGTACACCACTACATGTGGAGCAGCAACGAGCTGAGAGCTGACAGTGTACTCCTCCGCCATCGCACAAAACGAACTTTGTTATTTGGCAGCTGAAAATAAACACTGTCACAACAAATCAATCCTTGTTTAAACACACGTGATTAATAAATTAGTAAAGACATAATTTCTAAACTTGCTGCCTGACATTTGTGGACCGTTTTTTTGAAACCTCGTATTTACTTACTGATATTATTACATATTTTTAAGTCAGACAAAAATAACAAGACTAAGCAACTATCCCGTAATTCTGTAGACGGTGGGAAACCACTGGAGATTTTGCCTCCAGCTTCCTCCACTCCCCGCGGTCCTCTGCGTTCCGTACAATACAAGGATCGAACCACCACACGCTTCGAACACGGACTTTTGGCTTTCTAGGCAGGTGCGTTACCTCTAGACCACCGATTCTCTAGTATTTATGCTGTCCGATTACTTCTTTGTGATGTGGTGGCGTATATGGCGCATTCCGTATGCAATAGGTTACACTCCGGTATTAGCTTGCGGGTCATGTAGTATCTTCTATAAAGTGCGAGGATGAAAATTTTGGTGATCTCCACAGATTTTTTTAAGTATGAAAAAATGAACTGTGTACTTGTTTTGGGGATTGAGGACATAGAGCAATACCAGGTAGTCACGAGAAATTTGGAAATGATCATGAAATGAGGATTGCTTGTGTTCCTACAGTGTTGACCCCGCGCATGCATATTGTGATAAGGGAGCTAGCAGACGACAAAGGACTGAAGGGATACAGAGTTTGCTGAAAAAAATTTAAACATTCAAACCTACCAAATTTGTGCACAATCACGAGTTTTGAGTCAGAGGCTAGTCTTTCACAAAAAGGGTGTTTAAAAAAAAATTCTGTGGATGCCTTAGTACGTGCGGTATGAATATAAGTCACATGGAAGAACAGAGGGAAAATGGGAATTTTTAATACAGGTGTGTAGCCAATAAAGCCTCAGCTAGAACAAGAGACAGTAACAAGGGGCAGGGTAACTTAGTGGTTAGAACGTTGCGCTAGTAATCTGACGGCCCGGGATCGAGCCACCACGGAGGCGCCCGTTTTAAGGGATTTGTACCCTGGAGTTAACATCAGTGCTGTCTCCAATGCTCCCCAAAGTCTTTCGGATGAGACGATAAACCGAGGCCTCGTGTGCGAACGCTCGCAGAACATCTCGCGCACACGTTACAAACCTGTTCCGCCTTTTGGGAGAGTAAGCCTTTTTGTGCAGTTAAGAAAGGATGACGAAATATTAAAAAAAACACAACAACGCCCCCCCCCCCCCCCTAAAAACCAATGCACACAGGTGTCGAGATTAGAAACTACCCCCGAAGTCGAAATGCAGATACCTAAATGGTACATGAAAACGGTCGCAGACTCAAAGATCTTACCATTGGTGAACCTCGGAGCTTTAGCCGGGAAAGGACAAGGAAAAACTAAAATAAAATTCAAACTTTATTTTATAAAACAGGTTTTGGAGAGCTGTTTTTATCTTGCTGAACAAAAAAATAAAACAACAACAAAAACACAATCCCGAAACCTGATAGTACTTTTTGGATATACTACTCAGTTTCATTAATTACTTATTACTCTGGTTTGTTGTCAAAATGTCCAAATTCACTGTGTTATGATACACCCCCAAGCCCCATTTTCATGTTGTGGTCCGAGATTGATGTACATCAAATTTGTTCGGTGCTCTCTCTGTCTCTGTCTCTCTGCCTGTCTTTCTCTCTCTCTCTCTCTCTCTCTCTCTCTCTCTCTCTCTCTCTCTCTCTCTCTCTGTTTGTCTCTCTCCCTCTGTATGTCTCTCTCTGTCTGTCTGTCTCTCTGTTTGTCTGTCTGTCTCTCTCTGTCTCTGTCTGTCTGTCGGTCCATCCGTCCGTCTGTCCGTCCGTCTGTTTGTCTGTCTGTCTGTCTGTCTGTCTGTCTCATTCAAGGATGGCTACTATCGAAGAGCCTGTTTCATAACACGCAAAAAGCAAATGCAGACTTCACAAAATGATATATGTCAATAATGCACATCACGCTTGGTCTCTACCTGGCGTCATTGAGAAAGCCTTTGCGTTGCATTGTACAGACAATCCCTTTCCTGGATTAGAGAATACAGCATGTGACATAAGTCATCCAATTTTCATGTACTGCAGGGAGGGACAGAGAGGGATTGCGTATACCACTGTATTCCCACAGACTGTTCAGATATTTAGAAGAAAAAGGTGAACAGTATAAAAGGTGTCCCATAACCTATGCAGTCGTTGGGGAGCGAGGTGTCAGAGACCTCAGCTCCTCCAGGGGCCAGCATATTGACGGCGGCACCCATCACCTCTCCCTTGCTGCTTTACCTTCCCTGACCTTGAAGAGGGCAGGTACCTATTTTACAGCAGGGTGAACTAGGGGACTGTGCCTACACTACATTGCATCACATCACATCACATTACATAGCATCACATCACATCACACAACATTGCGTCACATCACATTACTCTGCATATTAATAATAATAATAATAATAAATAATTCATCATCATCATCATCATCATCAATCATCATCATAAATAGAATCTATATAGCGTTATATCTTGCAAAAAACAAATCAAAGCGCTTTCATTCATCCTTCTCATTCACATGCAGCCAGTTACAATTAATAGTTTTTGTCTTTTGTTATTTTGTATTTTTTTTTTACAAATTCAAATGTATACACACACGTTCGCAAGCACGCACGAACACACACACACACACACACACACACACACACACACACACACAACACACACACACACACACACACACACACACACACACACACACACACACACACCACCACACACAACACAGCATAACACACATCACACACACACACATACACACACACACACACACACACACACACACACACACACACACACACACACACACACACACACACACACACACACACACACACACACACACACACACACACGAGCACACATAAAGGTTGTACACTCGGCAGGGTGATGGGGTTTTGGCTGTTGAGGGCAGGACAAAAATGAAATGGAACAAGAAGGGAGAATCTTAGGTTTGAAATAAATGTGTCTTGAGGCCGGATTTAAAAGCGTCATAAGAAGGCTTTTGACTAAGGGAGAGAGGGAGGTAATTCCAGATCGATGTACCAGAAACAGAGAAAGAGCTACGGTCAACGGTGGACTGGTTGAATCTAGGTATTCTTAAGCACAAGGTATCTGCAGCAGAGTGGAGGGAACGAGAAGGAGTGTACAGGTGAAGACATTCACAGAGGTAGGAAGGTGCTGTTTTATGGAGACATTTGTAACAGAGGGTACTGATCTTATAGTTTACTCTCTGTGGCACAGGCAACCAGTGGAGAGATCGCAAGAGAGGAGTAATGTGCTCAGATTATTTTCTTTCTGAGGACTAGGCGAGCTGCAGAGTTTTATATACGTTGAACGGAGTGGATAGATGATGATGGCAGACCAGTCAGAAGAGAATTGCAATAGTCCAGACGTGAGAGAATGAGAGACGTGACTAGTTTGGATGTTGCATCAATGGACAGGTACTTTCGAACTACACTGATGCGTCGCAATTGATAGTAGCACGACTGGCAGGTCTGGGTGATGAATTTTTGCATGGAGAGTGTGTTGTCTATAACGACCCCTAGATATTTCACAGCAGTAGATAGAGGGACAGACGTTTACAAAGCACCACATCACAGCCTCACATAACATCACATTACATTACATAGCATCACATCACATCATATCATATCGAGTCACATCACATCACATCACATTACATAACATTATACCACATCATATCACATCACATCATATGACATCACGTCACAGTACATAGCATAACAACATATCATACAACATCACATCAATCATTTCACATCACATCACATCATATATCATCACACCACAGCATATCACAATCACATAGCATCACATCACATCACATAGCATCACATCACATTACATCGCATTGCATTACATCACATCGTAAGAGTAGGCTATTGCGTGCCGGTGGGAACAGATGACAAATTGACAAAACCGCATACACACGGGGACTAGATGTAAACAAGCACATACATGCTTATTCCATTATCCTCGATATAAAAGAATAGAATAAAAATAACTAACAACAAAAGAAATCACGTTACATCCCATCCCACGACATGCCATTACTCACAAGTGCAGACTGGCGCCCTCCCTGTGTAGTTGAAATCGAGACTGTCGCTGCACGTGCGGGTCAGGTTGCCCTCTGTGAGGTCATAGGTTTCGAAACACTCGTACGTCACTATGCTCGTGTTGTCTTTCTTTTCCCATCTGCGATAGGCGTTGGCCACTGGCGCCGGTTCCTCGCATTCCTGGGCATCTGTGAAGTTCACAGTTCAATTCTCAGTCGAAAATCATGACAGTGGAACACTTTCTTCCTCCAGACCTGTCTATCCAACACACCAAAACCTGAGGGCCGATATCTGGCCTACTGACCTGCCGATGAGGGACAAACTCTTCAGACCTCTGAAGGGCCTTCAGCGCACGGCAGCATTTGTCAGAGCCTCAGGAGTTGCTGTCTGAGCGTTCGACGACGAAGAAGAAGAAGTTGAAATTCTTTATTACCTCTGACAAATATAGAAATTCGTTGGTTTTTGACAACATTTTAGTTGTTGTTTTTGTTGTTGTTTTTGTTATCGCCTGTTGTCCAACTTAACAGTGTAGGGGTCATCTACAATATATTTTATTTATTTATTTTATTTTATACCACTTTAAGTCAAGGCAAATTTCTCTACGTGAAATTTGGGCTGCTCTCCCCGGGGAGAGCGTGTCGCCACAAGAGCAGCGCCACCCATTACTTAAATTTTTTTTTTCTCTATCAGAGTGGCTTTTTTTCTACAGAATTTTGCCAGGGACAACTCTTGTTGCCGTGGGTTCTTTTACGTGCGCTAAATAATTTATGTGTAACACACGGGACCTCGGTTTTATCATCTCATCCGAAAGCCTAGCACCCATACAACCACTCATGGTCTAATAGATGGGTGGGGGGGGGGGGGGAGTTTCGGCCCAAATGGGATCGAACCATCGCACACTTCTGACCCGGACTTTTGCTTTCTAGGCAGGTGCGTTACCTCCAGACCACCGATGCACTCTGACGCACTGATCATGCCTCTGATCATGCCTCTGATCATGCCTCTGATCATGCCTCTCATCCTGCCTCTGATCACTGTGTGAGACTAAAAGTAGACGCTGCATAAGAAGCGTGCGTGTAGGAATGACTCTTTTCAAAGCACAAACTCGCCACATAGGCAGCCATATTCCGACTTCAGATTGTTTCTCTCTCTCCTTTTTCATAACATTTGAAAAGTTAAAAGTGTTTTCCTTCCTTGAGAACTGAAGTTGCTTGCCAAATTTTGTATTTAGTGCAATTTTTTTTTGAATTATTGCACTCCTTGCTCAATTTGGTACTGTTGTATTATAGTTTTCTTCATTTTTTGTTTGTTTGTTGTGGTGGTATATGTATATTTGAAAACGTGATTTTGTGTATGTGTAATTGTGAGTTTTAATTGTACGTAAAAGTGTAAAAACGTTAACTTCCCACAGAGTGGGGTTTAACAGTTATAAACTGTACCTTGATCGATGCCTTTCCCCAGTTGTGCTTACGTTTATTTGTGCTTTGTTGTAAAGGCTGTGACTACATTATGTTTCAACCATTAGACACCAAAAAAAGCAGCAACAAACCTTAGAGAAATCTGGTTTTGTGGATCGGGGGTCTAGAAGTAACGCACCTGCCTGCCTAGTAAGCTGTAAGTTCGGGTTCGAAGTGTGTGGTGGTTCGATCCCCCGTTTGTTCCTGAAACTCCCCCCCCCCTTCCCCCCCTCCCCCCCATCCACTAGACCGTGAGTGGTGGTCTGGGTGTTGGTCTTCCTATGAGACAATAAACTGAGGTTCCGTGTGCAGCATGCGTTTAGCGCACGTAACAGAACTTACGGCAACAAGAGAATTGCTCCTGGCAAAATTCTGTAGAAAATAACCACACTGATAGATAAATAAATACGCAGACAGGAAAAGAAAAACAACCCACCAATGGGTGGCGCTGCTCTTGTGGCAACGTGCTCTCCCCGGGGAAAGTAACCCGTGTTTCACGCAGACAAATCTGCCATGACTTAAAAGGCTATACAATACAATATGATTGAAGTTTATGGAGCCTTTTCTGAGAGACATCATTACAAGCAGTGGCTATCCTGGAACAAACTGATGTCTGGCAAAGAGTATTTAATTTCATTTCATACCATTTTAAGTCAGGGCAGATTTATCTGCATGAAATTCGGGCTGCTCTCCTCGGGGAGAGCGCGTCGCCACAAGAGCAGTGCCACCCATCATTATTTTTTTCTTTTCCTGTCTGCAACTGTATTTGTTTCCCTATCAGAGAGGCTTTTCTCTACAGAATTTTGCCAGGGGAACTCTCTTGTTGCCGTGGGTTCTTTTACGTGCGCTAAATAATTTATGTGTAACATACGGGACCTCTGTTTATCGTCTCATCCAAGACCAGCACCCAGACCACCACTGATGGTCTAATGGATGGGGGGAAAGTTTCGGGCCCAAACGGAGATCGAACCACAGCACACTTCCGACCCGGACTTTTCGTTTTCTAGGCAGGCGCGTTACCTCTAGACCACCGATCCATCTATATTCAAAAAGCAGCAACATAAAATAGAGAAATATGTACAACAATGCAAATTTGTGGATCGGTGGTCTAAACAAATACACACGCAGACAGGAAAAGGAAAAAAAAGAGTGGCGCTGTTTTTGTGGCGACGCGATCTCTCAAGGGAGAGCAGTCCGAATTTGACGTACAGAAATCTGCCGTGATTTAAAGTGGTATACATTACAATAAAATATACTACAATATATTACAATACAGTACAATGCAGTACAATACAATACAATACAATGCAATAGAATACAATACAACAGCAATTAAAAAAGTTACATTGTCATTTAAAACTACTGTTGCCCTCCTGTCTCATATCAGAACTATCCCACCCTTCACTAACCCATGTCCTATCACCCTGCTAAAGTATATGACCTCTGTGTGTGTGTGTGTGTGTGTGTGTGTGTGTGTGTGTGTGTGCTTTTGAAAAACATTTGACTATTGCAATTTTATTTCATAGATTTGGTCTGCAGTACCATGTTTGTAATTCTGTTTGAAGTATTGATTATATGTTATTGGTTGTATGACTGTGTAAGATTAGGTCGAATGCATGCGCTTTGATTTGTCTTTGCAAGATATAGCGCTATATAACTTCCATTTATTATTAAACTCTATCAACAGCAACAAAGACAGAAAATATTGGGGTAACGATAATATTTCTGAGTCAAGTCAAGTCGAGTCAACTTGAAGTTCCATTCTTTTGTTTTAAAAAAAATCCCAGAAAAGCTAGTGGCAATGATAACATTTCTAAGTCAAGTCAAATTAAAGTCGAATTCAAGTCACTTTTTTTGTTTGTTTCAAAAATGCCAGAAAAGTCAGTGGTAACGATGACATTTCTGAGTCCAGTGAAAGTCAAAGTCAAGTCAAGTTTTTTTTGTTTCAAAGATAACTGAAAAGATTGTGGTAACAATAACATTTCTGCATCAAGTTAAGTTAAAGTCAAAGCCAAGTCATATTTTTGTTGTTGGAAAAGTCCACTAAAAGTTAGCGGCAACAATAACGTTTCTGCGTCAAGTCAACTTAAGTCAAAGTCAAGTCACATTCTTTGGTTTCAAGAATCCCTCTTTGGGCACAATCATCCCCCCCAACCCCCCCCCCCCCCTCCAACCAAACAACCCCCCCCCCCCCCCCCCCCAACAAACCCATACACAAAACCAACCGGTTTATAACCGATCAGCAATCGATATTGCGATTGTCTCGAAAGAAAACGATGAACATGACATAAAACCCCCAACACAAAACAAAACTTACTATGTACTGACGTCAGAAACACCATGGCGACGATGACAACGACGACGACGACGTAGCTGCAAAGACTCAGTGTTTTGGCACACTCCATTATTGTCGGTGCCGCTCTTCATGCGAAAACGCTTTCCCCTCTGGCTGTCTGTATCACTGCGCCAGCTCTGCAACGACAGAAGAGCGCACACAGGCGGTTGAGTTGCTAGAGAGACTATAGGCCGGTGCTCCCCCCTTTCCCTTCCCCCAAGACAATAATCCCTTCCACTTTGTCTGTCTGTCTGTCTGTCTGTCTGTCTGTCTGTCTGTCTATCTGTCTATCTATCTATCTATCTATCTATCTATCTATCTATCTATCTATCTATCTCTGTCTGTCTCTCTGTGTCTCTATGTCTCTATCTCTCAGAGACAGGGATACTGAAAATACAGAACTAAATGAAAATACAACTTCTAACAACTGAAAAATTAGAGCAGGATATTGCTGAAAGTGAAGTTTATAGAGCTATAAGAGCATTAAAGAATGGTAAATCTGCAGGGCCAGATGGTGTCATAGGGGAATTCTTTAAAAACTGTGTTTCGTCTCTTGTACCGTATCTAACAAAACTTTTCCATAAATTATTTTCTACAGGAACGTACCCTTTGTCTTGGACAGAATCTGTAATCCAGCCATTGCATAAAAAGGGTGATGCAAATAACCCAGATAACTACCGGGGAATATCTCTTTAAATATTTCAAGCAAACTATACAACCACATAACTTAACAATCGTTTGAATGAGTGGATTGAGGAAAATAAGTTGATAGGGGAATACCAAGCAGGCTTCCGTAAAAAAATATAGCACAATCGACCATATATTTACAATATTTTCAACAATACAAAAGCAACTGGTTTATCATAAAAAGTTATATGTAGCTTTTATTGATTTTAAAAAAGCTTTCGACTCTATAGATAGGACTAAACTGTGGAATGTTCTGGAAAAGAAGGACTTGAGGGCAATAGTAGAATGTATAAAGCAATAGTTAGTATGTATAACATTGTGCAGGCAAAGGTCAGAGTTAGAGGGGAGCTAAGTCTTTTACATGCCCGCTTGGAGTCAAACAAGGAGAAATGTGTAGCCCCGTTTTATTTTACTGCTTACTGATGAAGTAGCAAAAGAACTTGCCCAGCGTGGGAAACATGGCATCCAGTTATTTATTTGTGCCTACGAATACCTAGATTCAACCAATTCACCGTTGGGCGCCGCTCTTTCTCTATTTCGGGTCCATCGACCTGGAATGAGCTCCCTCTCTCTCTTCGCCAGAAACCTAGTTATGACAGACATATGTATTTCAAACCTAAGATTTTTCCCCTCCTGTTTCATATCAGAACTATCCCACCTTCACTAACCCATGTCCTATCACCCTGCTAAAGTATACGACCTGTGTGAGTGTGTCTGTGTGTGATTTTGAAAAACATTTGACTTGAAATTTTATTTCATAGATTTTGTCTGCAGCGCACAATGTTTGTAATATCTGTTTGTTTAAACTATTGATTATTTATCATTGATTGCATGACTGTGTCAGATTAGGTTGAATGCATGCGCTTTGATTTGTCTTTTCGAGATATAGCGCTTTATAAGTTCCATTTATTATTATTAGTTATTTCTGACTTTGTTGAAATATGTGTATTAATGTTTGCTGATGATGTTATTCCTTTGTCAGATTCTGTGTGTGGCTTACAAAAGCAACTAAATGTTCTTCATGAGACAGCAAAAAAAATTAGGTCTAAACGTTAATTTAGCAAAATCGAATGTGGTTGTGTTTAGAAATGGTGGCCATTTAGCATTCAATGAGAAATGGTTCTATGGTACAGAGTGCATGAAAGCTGTAAATGCATACAACTATCTTGGTATAATTTTATCTACTAGATTGTCATTTTCACATGCTCTGATATGGCAAACCGTGCAAGAAAATGTATCATTAGCATTTTGAGACTTCTTAATTCACTTGGGGAAAAATCTCA
>CM054149.1:61758029-61778029 GCA_028751875.1 Rapana venosa | reverse complement strand
TCGCACAGGTCCAGGATATCGTTGGTAACCCACGGTTGGTTCTTTTTCCTCTCTTTCCCAAGGACCTCCAGCGCTGTCTCCTGAATGGTCTTGCTGAAGGTCTCAGTGAGGTTGTTGATGTCATCTTGGAGGAAATTCAATGCTGCAAATCTGCCCCCTATCTCAGCTTTAAAGATTTCAGCGACTTCGGGGTCCTTCAGCTTTTCCATGTTGAACCGCAAACGGGGATTTCTCTTCTGGTTCTTGGTCTTCAGCTTGATCTGTAGGGTCATGAGTACCGTGTCGTGGTCACTGCCGATATCAGCGCCAGGGAAAGTTCTTGTCTGGGCTTTGTTGATGCTTGACTTAAATCGCCATTATTACCATCACCAATTATAATGCCTTTAGCGAAAAACCAGATCGAAACAAACATTTTCTTGTTGTTGTTGTTGTTGTTGTTGCTGCTGCTGTTCTTTCTTCTTCTTCGTCAAACGCTCAGGCAGCAATTATTGTTGTCTGTCATATGAGCGAAGATGCATTGCACTGCCCGTTAAACGCCTGACAAGTCCGATTTGTTTCGGCGTGAGAAAAAATTATCTATTAAGTCTTTCTGCCAAAAAACAGAAAGGAAAATAGACCCAGAAGGCAGAAAAAGGACAAGAAGAAGGAGGTGACAGGAAGAGAAGGAACAAGGCCGAAACAAAGAGAGGGATAGAAAAGAGGTAATTCCTAGTACAGAATTTCCAGAAGGTGGGGATACTTTCTATACTGACAGCCCCCCCCCCCCCCCCTATGGGGGTGGGATGGGGGTGGATGGAAGCATTTCTAACGATGGTCCTTCTCTTAGTTTCGTGTTCTCAGTCAGTCTGGCTGTGAACATGTAGAAGTCAGGGTGACAGCTGGTGAACAGGACCACGAGGTTATACACGTGTGTGGACATGCTGCTGTTGGGAGCAGCAGGGAGTGTGAAGAAGTGAGACATTCTGTGTTTATGTGGAGTTTCCAGAGCAGTCAGCAATCCTTTACTCTATCTATCTATCTATCTATCTATCTATCTATCTATCTATCTATCTATCTATCTATCTATCTATCTATCTATCTATCTATCTATCTATCTATCTATCTATCTATCTATCTATCTATCTATCTATCTATCTATCTATATCTATCTTCTATCTATCTATCTATCTATCTATCTATCTATCTATCCTATCATCATCCATCTCTATCCATCCATCCATCCATCCATCCATCCATCTATCTATCTATCTATCTATCTATCTATCTATCTATCTATCTATCTATCTATCTATCTATCTATCTATCTATCTATCTATCTATCTATCTGCCTGCCTGTCTGTCTGTCTTTCTGTCTGTCTATCTATCTATAATTTTTTTCTCTTTATATATATGACCAACAGCGGAAAATGGAAAGAAGACAGCTGTGTCATTTATTTGAAGTGATCACTGGAACCTAGAACGAAGAAGATAATATATCTCTCTCTGTGAAGTTGGTTTTTTGTATTTTTTCATGCACATCATGTCAGTCACGCTGACCAGTGAATAATATGTTGTATTGATGAATTATGAAGAATTGTTGTGTCAAATAAGTCCATGTGACTTTTATGGCAATAAATAATTTCTGATTGTGATTCTGAATCTTTGGTTAACATTGGAAGACAGGAAGATGTCAACGACATAGTGTTCCTATGGCAAATGACAAACCGAGAGAAAATAGGAATCCTTGTCTCTCTATATCTGAGGTTATCAGCAGAAAATGAGTAGGAGCGAACTATCCGGCTTGTCTGGGATCCACACTGAAAAATGGAGAAAAAAAGTCAGCAATCCTTATCTTCCTATTTCTCTGGTCAGCAACATAAAAAACGTTCGTGGTCTTTGTTGTTTTCGGTGTCTACATTAATAGCAAGACACCGGAAGACGTACAACAACGTTGAGTGTCTGTAGTGAACATTAAACCGTAAAAAAGAAAAGTCAGCAATCCTTATCTTCCCATGTCTACAGTAAACAACAGAAACTGGGAGAGAAGTGGCCAATCCTCGTTTCCTTATATCTAAGATTCCACTGATATCAGACTAGTAAACCATGCGATAAATGGCCTCCCTGAAAAGCCACAATTTATCCCTGCGCTAACACGTGGAATATCAATCACCCCTCTTCCTCCCTCTCTCTGGCGGCCTCTCAAACACCTCACAAATGTCAGGTTCGGCATCAGCAGGAAGGACACAATTTGCCACACAGTTTTTATGGCCTGGCGGAGAAAAAAACAAATGTCCGTGAATTCAGGACTGGGGAAAACAAAGAATGTCGATCTAAAAATCGATGATAAGACAAATAGCATGGAGAGCAGTGAGGTGGTTTATCTAAAAATCGAAGATGGCTTGATTACAGATTGATAGCAGGCACACATGCACACTGTTAAATCATCGAAGGTGTCATTTCTGCTGTGTATACATAACATCATATTCATCATGTTTTTCAAGATGCTATGGATGAGATAGAGATGTGCAAAGGGTGAACCACTCTGCTAAGAATTCAAAGACTGCTGAATATTAATCATTTAGCATTCTTTGTAGTTCAAGGTAAAAGTGTCCCATAACCTATGTGGTCATAGGGGACTGAGGCATCAGAGACCTCAGCTTCTCCAGGGGCCAGGCATATTGAGGGCGGCGCCCATCATCTCTCCATCGCTGCTTTACCTTCCCTGACCCTAAAGAGGCAAGTACCCATTTACAGCTGGGTGAACTGGGGGAACTGTACTGAAGCCAAGGCGCGCAAACGGTCACCCATCCAAGTGGTAACCACGCTTGGTGCCACTTAACCTTAGCTGGGGAAAGCGAGTGCTCTGACCACCAAGCTACCCCGTCCCTATGTGTATTTGCAACAGAGTGGTTAATTCATCGTACTCAAAGACAACTTGGCTTTGGGTCAAGGGTGTTTGCTGTGTGGTAAAGTGGTTATTGCCGTGAAGTGGACAGGCTCAACGGGGATAAGAACTCCTCCTCGGGTCCATCAAACTTCCCGTGGGCAAAAAAAGCCCAAACCCTTCTCCTTTCCTTCACCAGGTGGGCTGCCAATGCAAAGACTGAAAACTGCAGCACAAGCGATTCCAAATCTGACTATGCCTATTGTCTTTATGAGCGTGGGAATCGAGTAAAACAAAGTTTGGTTTTCTTTCTAGAAAAGTGAGGTAGTACTGGTTTTACATTCACGGGTTTCACTGAGCTTCATGTAGATATCATAACTCTTTTTGGTTGCATCGCCATTGTTTTAGTTATGTCTGTATGTGTGTTGACAGAAAAGGAAGTGCTAAGCGGGTTGAACATTCTTTCAAGTTGCTTTTTGACCGGGTTCGCGCCCTTGAATGTCTTAATCCAGTTAGCGACAACAAAGTCTGTTAACGACACCGCAGATGTCCAAAACTGCTGAGATCTCAGGTTCAAATCTAGTGCCTGGACAGGATAAAAGAAGGCAGCAGAAGAAGAGACACCTGAGTAGATGATTTGGGTGCAGCCCTTCTCTCTGTCTGCCTGCCTGTCTGTCTGTCTCTGTCTGTCTGTATGTATGTCTCTGTCTGTCTCTGTCTGTCTGTATGTCTGTCTCTGTCTCTGTTTGTTTGTCTGTCTCTCTCTGCCTCTGTCTCTGTCGTCTGTCGGTCTGTCTGTTTCCTGTCTCTGTGTGTCTGTCTGTCAGTATGTCTGTCTGTCTCTGTGTCCTCTCTGTATCTGTCTTTCTCATCTCTTCTCCCTCTTCCCCCTCTTACCCCCCCCCCCTCTCTCTCTCTCTCTCACATCTCTCCCCCCCCCTTTCCCCCTTCTTCTCTCTCTCCTCTCTCTCCTCACCTCTCTCTCTCCTCTCCTCTCTCTCTCTCTCCCCCCCCCCTCTCTCTCTCTCTCTCCCCCCCCTCTCTCTCTCTCTCTTTCTCTCTCTCCCCCCCCCCTCTCTCTCTCTCTCTCTCTCTCTCTCTCTCTCTCTCTCTCTCCTCTCTCTCTCCATAGTCTTTCATGTGCACGGAGGCAGATTTTTCATTAAGTGTGCCAGCGGTTTGATCCCAGATCAAAGGAGAAAGTATTCAGCCGCCATCCATGAAAAAAATGACCAGATTAAAATCGCCCTTTTACTTTTCAGTCGTCTGCCGACACACAGTCACGCACGCGCACTTACGTACGCATGCACGCACTCACACAGACTTATATGGGGTGTAAGGGATAGCTTGTGGTTTGAGCGGATAGCGCTCATAATCTGCTCACCCGGGTTCGAATCTATAAACCGAGTCCCGTGTGCGAACGCACACAGAACATCTTGCGTAAACGTTAAAACCCGTTCCGCTTCTCGGAAGCGTAGGCCATTGTGTGCCAGTGGAAACGGATGACAAAATTTACAAAACTGCATAAACAAGGGGACGAGATGTAGAAAAGCACATGAGGGCTTATTCCATTATTCTCGAAATAAAAAAAAAAGTGCGCTAACATTCACGCGTGTGCGTGTCCACACACGCGCACTCGCTACCTACATGCGCGCGCACGCACACACACACACATGTGCATGCACACTAATATCTATCTATCTATCTATCTATCTATCTATCTATCTATCTATCTATCTATCTATCTATCTATCTATCTATCTGTCTGTCTGTCTGTCTGTCTGTCTGTCTGTCCGTCCGTCCGTCCGTCCGTCCGTCCGTCCGTCCGTCCGCCCGTCCGTCCGTCCGTCCTCCGTCCGTCCCCGTCCATCCATCCATCCATCCATCCATCCATCCATCCATCCATCCATCCATCCATCGGTCTGTCTGTCTGTCTGTCTGTCTGCCTACCTGCTTGCTTGTCTATCTATCTATCTATCTATCTATCTATCTATCTATCTATCTATCTATCTATCTATCTATCTATCTATCTACCTCTCTCCCTCCCTATCTATATACCTAACTTTCTATCTATCTATCTATCTATCTATCTATCTATCTATCTATCTATCTATCTATCTATCTATCTATCTATCTATCTATCTATCTATCTATCTATCTATCTATCTATCTACTATTCTATAAACACACGCACACTTCCCCACTCGTCTGATATCAGTTAAAGTTAACAGACAAATTATAGAACACACACACACACACACACACACACACACACACACACACACACACACACACACACACACACACACACACACACACACACACACACACACACACACACTACACTCACACACTCACACACACACAGAATAAGACAAAATACATTCACAATACATGTATACATCACCAAAGAAAGAAACCCACCCAGAGCACAAGAAATAATTCTACCTTGCTTGACTGATGAATACATTAGACTCCATACATTTACGGAAAACGTATTACAAGAAATCAAGAAAACATGTTCTTTCTCATAATATATATAGAAAAAACAAACCCTCAAGGAAAACAGGCCAGACAGAGAAACAGCACACATTCTTTTTTTATTTTTTACTTCCTAGTCAACCCTAAGGGGACAGGAGGGATAGCTCAGTGGTCAGAGCACTCGCTTTCCTCCAGCTAAGGTTAAGCAGCGTCTAGCGTGGTTACCAATTGGATGGGTGACCGTTTGCATGCCTTGACTTCAGTACAATCCCAACTGTAAATGGCTACCTGTCCTCTTTAGGATCAGGGAAGGTAAAGCAGCGAGGGAGAGGAGATGGGTGCCGCCCTCACTATGCTGGCCCCTGGAGAAGTTGAGGTCTCTGACGCCTCGCTCCCCTATGACCACATAAGTGATGGGACACCTTTACCTTTTTACCTTTTAGTCAACCCTTAGAGCCATATAATTTTTGTATGGCACTCTCAGTCATGGCTGATTTCTCTGCATGCAATTCGAGGGCTGCTCTTCCCTGGGAGAACGCGTCGCCACAAGAGTAGCGCCACCCATTGTTTTATTTTTGTTGTCTTTTCCTGACTGTAGATGTCTATGTTTCCCTAGCAGAGTGGCTTTTTTTTTTTAAAAAAGGAAATAATTTTCCCAGGGACAACTCTCTTGTTGCCGTGGGTTCTTTTACGTGAAGTAAATGCGTGTTGCACACGGGACCTCGCTTTATCGTCTCACCCGAAAGACTAGCACCCAGACCACCACTCCTGGTCGAGTGGATGGTGGTGGTGGTGGTGGTGGTGGTGGTGGTGGTGGTGGTGGTGTGTGTGGTGTGTGTGTGTGTGTGTGGTGTGTTGTGGTGTGTGTGTGTGGAGGTGGGTATGAGTTTCTGGCACAAACTGGGATCAAACCAGAATTTTTCGCTTTCTTTTATTTTAAATTCTATTCATCTTATTCTTTATTTCAAAGATACCCACCCATTTTCTTAACACCCAATCCCCGTGTGTATGTGGTTTTGTCATTTTTGTCATCCGCTCCCACCAGCACACAATGGCCTACTCTTTCGAAAAGCGGAACATGTTTTAAAACGTGTGCTCAGGGTGTTCTGCGTACGTTCTGCACTCGGTAGCTCAGTTGATAGTTTCATCCGAAGCACTTTATGGGGGAGTGGAGTCAGCACTGATGTTAACTCCAGGTGGGGTGCGTTACCTTTTGACAACCGATCCACATGGGATTTATGACATAAGTCCATAGCAAACCCAAGCTAAAAATATAAGTAAGTTCACTCCAAAACAAACAACGTCCCTGTCATTGATCTAATGATCGGTTGTCTAGAGGTAGCGCGCCTGCCTAGAAAGCGAAAAAGTCCGGGTCGGAAGTGTGCGGTCATTTGATTCCCGTTCGGGCCCGAAACTTCTCCCCCATCTATTAGACCATGAGTGGTGGTTTGGGTGCTAGTCTTTCGGATGAGACGATAAACCGAGGTCCCGTGTGTTACACACAATTATTTAGCTCACAGAAAAGAACCCACGGCACCTAGAGAGTTGTTCCTGGCAAAATTCTGTAGAGAAAAAGCTACTCATAGAGGAACAAAATGAATACTGTTGCAGACATGACAAAAAAAGGGTGGCGCTGCTTTTGTGGTGACGCGCTCTCCCCGGGAGAGACAGCCCGAATTTCACGTAGAGAAATCTGCCGTGACTGAGAGTGGTATAAACAAAATAATCAGGCTTTCAACACTGAAAGCGATGAAGGAGAAATGAGTTCTCTCAGCCATGGGATATCTTACTGCACGCAAAGTTCATCCGTGCTCCTGACAACAGCTTCATTTATCCTCCTTTGATAGAACGCAAACAACAACAAGCCACGACAGAAAACAACACCCCATGATGTATCAGAAGTGGCAGACGTGCGAAATAACAAACACCAGACTCCCTCTCCCCCCTGCCCCCCAATCCCTGTAGGGATGCCAGGGGCCTGTCAGTATAAATAGAAGCCCCACCTTCTGGGAATTGTGTGCTAGAAATTCTCTCTTTTGTATCCCTCTCTTTGTTTCTGCCCTGTTCCTTTTCCTCCTGTCACCTCCTTCTTGTCTATTTTCTGCCATCTTGGTCCATTTTCCTACCCTTTTTTTCAACCAGAAAGACTTAAAAGAGAAATCTATCCCACGCCGAAGTCGGATGCGCTGGGCCTGACTTGTCAGGCGCTTAACGGCAGCGCTCATATGACAGACAACAGTAGTCGCTGTCTGAGTGTTCGACGAAGAAGACGACCAATTAGACATTGCCGGCAATAAAACTAGTGACCACAACTTTGAGGATCTCGAGTAAAAAGATGTGGCGGACAGGGGAGTGGCCAACACCTGAGACACAGTCCCTGATTATCGCCATCCCGAAGAAAGGCAACTGACAACTCTGCCCAAACTAGCGCACCATCAGCCTGACCAGCCGTCCATGCAAGGTCATGCCAAGAGTCCTCCTGAACAGACTGAAGCCTCAAGCTGAGGAGATCATCAAAGAAGAGCAGGCAGGTTTCAGAGAGGGACAGAGCACAACAGAGCACATTTTCAACCTTAGAATACTCTGTGAAAAGTACATATCATATTATCATCACATACCGATTTTTGGCAATATTGCAAACATGCTCTCACTATCATCTGTTTTTAGGAACAACGAACAATATAAACGTATTTACAGCCTAAGTTTAGATTAAAAAAAATTACGACTAAACCCCTATCGCAAAAACAAAACCCCACCCAAACTCTTCTTCGTCGTTGAACGCTCAGACTGTAACTATTGTTGTCTGTCTTATGAGCAAAAATTGCGATACGTTGCCATAAAGCGCCTGATGAGTCAGGCCCAGCGCAATGAATTTTAACACACAGCAGTTATTGTCGACTGTCGTATGAACGAACATTTACGCTGCCATTAAGTGCTTGACAAGTCAGACCCAGTGCAATGAATTTTAACACACAGGGATTGCTTTCTGTCTTATATAAGCGAAAATGCGTTGCACTGCAGGCGTTAAGTACCTGCCAAGTCAGGCCCTGCGCAATGAATTAAACGGTAAGGTATCCATCATAATTTTCGTGGTTAGGTTAGGTGGCGGTGGCGGCATAATTATAAGGAAATAATTGGAAGGACTAGCAAGACCCACCTTCACTACTTCCGCTCCACTTAGGTTCCTGTTCTTTGGCTACACTCCAGATTTAGCGAGCGAGTCATGTAGTATCTTTATAGAGAGTGCTAGTCGGAAAACACAATTCTGCTGATTTTCACACATTTTTTTAAATATTGAAAGTATGGAAAAATGCACCGTGTGTAGTATTTAGATTTGAAACTAAAAGGCTTGCTCCATTTGGGAATAAAAACGATCGGCGTATCCGGTCGAAGAACACACATTGGTATATCCTATAAGTTGTATGAAAACGTGCTTCGTAGTATATGTCTGCATTACCAACCCCCTCAAGCCATCTAACGCATTACAACGTGCACTTGTTTTTTTCTGGGGATGAGGACATAATTACAGCAGTACCAGACAGTCACGAGAAAGTTGGAAATGATCATCAGACGAGGATTGCTTGAGTTCCTATAGTGTTAACCCCGCGCATGCATATATTGCAGTTAGGAAGCTAGCAGACGACAAAGGGCTGGCAGGGGTACAGAGTTTGCTAAAAAAAAAAAACAACAACAACCCAACAACAACCAAAAAACAAAACCAACCAAAAATTCAAACCTTGTGCGCAAAATCACACGAGTTTTTGAGTCAGAGGCTAGTCATTCACAAAACAGCGTTGTTGTTTTTCTTCCTTTCTGCGGATCCACTTAGCACGGGCGGTAAAAATGCAAGAGTTATATAGGAAAACAGAAAGAAAAGTGACAACATCTAAAGCTGGAGTGTAGCCTGTGTATAAATACATTCCTTCTTCCTCCCTGACACTAGCGAACAAGAAGTACACAGCAGCAGCAGCAGCAGCAGCAGCAGCGAGGCAAAATGCTGCGCTCTATTATTACCTGCCATGGCTGGAATAGCAGGAAAACGAAAATGAAATTAAGGAAAGTGTGTGTGGGAGGGATGGGGGGGGTGGTGGTGGAAGGAGGGTTATAGGGTAGGGAGTTAGGTGTGTGTGTGTGTGTGTGTGTGTGTTGTGTGTGTGTGTGTGTGTGTGTTGTGTGTGTGTGTGTGTGTGTGTGTGTGTGTGTGTGTGTGTGTGTGTGTGTGTGTGTGTGTGTGTGTGTGTGTGTGTGTGTGTGTGTGTGTGTGTGTGTGTGTGTGTGTGTTGTGTGTGTGTGTGTGTGTGTGTGTGTGTGTGTGTGTGTGTGTGTGTGTGTGTGTGTGTGTGTGTGTGTTGTGTTGTGTGTGTGTGTGGTGTGGTGTGTGTGTGTGTGTGTGTGTTGTGTGTGTGTGTGTGTGTGTGTAGTTTGTGATGTGGTGAGTGTGTGTGTGTGTGTGTGTGTGGTGTGTATGTGTGTGTGTTAGTTTGTGATGTTGTTGCCTTGTGGTATGTGTGTGTGTGTGTGTGTGTGTGTGTGTGTGGTGTGTGTGTGTGATGTGGTATGTGTGTGGTGTGTGTGTGTGTGTTGTGTGTGTATGTTTGCATGCGCAACATGAGTGCGGATAGAGTTTATTTGCTATGAGCGCGTGCATGCTTGCATGTTTGTTTGGATGTATGGACACGTCTGAGTGTTTGTATAGTGTATTGAGTTTGGGCAGGTGTGATGCACCAGAAGAACAACACCCTCCACCCCTCCTAAAGATAGGAAAGGAGTGAGGGGTGCCAGGTTTCCATGCAGGGTTACGACAAATAGTAAAGGTGTCCCTTAACCTATGTGGTCGTGGGGGAGCGAGGCGTGAGAGGCCTCACTTCCCCAGGGGCCAGCATATTGAGGGCGGCGCCCATCTCCTATCCCTCGCTGCTTTACCTTCTCTGACCCTAAAGAGGGCAGGTATCAATTTACAGCTGGGTGAACTGGGGGACTGTACTGAAGCCAAAGCGCGCAAACGGTCACCCATCCAACTGGTAACCACGCTCGACGCCTGCTTAATCGAATGCTGTCAGCGCCTGGGCTTTATCACAGTTCTTGATTAAACCATTGACGCTGGGGGCAACAACAGCAAAGTGAGAGGCTGTTGACCAGTGGCTTTCTTTCCCACTCATGGAATTCTACTTTACAGCTTAGTCTTTAGTGATCGACTATGACTCTCTGACTAGGAGGCTTGACTCGCACAGTCCTTATGTGCTGCAGCCCTGGGGGCTAGTTGGCCTTTGGAGAGCAACTCCAACGCTGACTGTCCTTATGCCCACTTGGCCGAGAGAGTGGGGATGTGCTGTGGGCAAGGCATCTCCACTATAATCAATTTTCTGCCCAGTTTCCAAAACAGCAGCTGCCTCCTCTGCTGTTTTGGAGGTCATCGTCGGACACGACGGACAAACATACAGCTGGGGGAAAGCCAGTGCTCTGACCACTGAGCTATCCCGTCGTTAATAGTGCATTGTGAAAATCAGTACTGAAGGAACTTAGAAAATTAACTAGTTCGACAAGTACATCCGGAGCGGAGTCAGTTCAATAATGATCAAAATCATAGGGGAATGATATTGTATTGTATACCGCTTTAAATCACAAAACATTTCTCTGCGTGAAATTCGGGCTGCTCTCCCCAGGGAGAGCGCGTCGCCACAAGAACAGCGTCACCAATCCTTTTTTTTCTTTTCCTGTCTGCATATGGATTTTATTTCCTATCAGAGTGGCTTTTCTTTTTACAGAATTTTGCCAGGCGCAACTCGCTTGCTACCGTGGGTTCTTTTACGTGCACTAAATAAGTATTGGACACGATACCTCGGTTTATATCGTCCTATTCGAAAGACTGGCACTCATAATACCACTCACAGTCTAGTGGATGGGGGAAAAGTTTCGGGCACAAACGGGGTCGAACCACCACACACTTGAAACCCCGACTTTTCGCTTTGTAGGCAGGTGCGTTACCTCTAGACCACCGAGACCACAGGTGCGTTGTGAAAATGAGTATGGCAGAAACCTAGGCAGTTTTCTAGTGTGAAAAGTATACCCAGAGCAAAATCATTACAACCATAAGGGGAATGATACGAGTGGTGTAACGGGATAGAGCTGAAAGGTTGAACTAGACGGAAGAACAATAATGAGAGAGAATATATATATATAATATATATATATATATATATATATATATATATATATATATATATATATGTATATATAAATAATGTATAGAATTTATATAGCGCTGAGTCTTGTAAAGCAACAAATCAAAGCGCTCAGATGACTTTTTTTTTTAATCGAGGATAATGGAATAAGTACTCATGTGCTTTTTTTTTACATCCAGTCCCCGTGTGTATGCGGTGTTGTAAATTTTGTCATCTGTTCCCACCGGCACACAATGGCCTACTCTTTCGAACAGCGGAACAGGATTTAACGTGTGCGCAAGATGTTCTGCATGCGTTCGCACACGGGGCCTCGGTTTATAGTCTCATCCGAAGGACTTTGACATTCAGTTCGATTTTTTTGTCAAACTGGGAAGAAAGGGCGAGGCTGGGAATCGAACCCAGAACCTCACGGTTTTTTTGTTGGCAGGCAAACGTCTTAACCATCCTGCCACTTTCCCTCCATATCTATATCTATCTATCTATCTATCTATCTATCTATCTATCTATCTATCTATCTATCTATCTATCTATCTATGTATCTATGTATCTATCTATCTATCTATCTATCTATCTATCTATCTATCTATCTATCTATCTCTCTCTCTCTCTCTCTCTCTATATATATATATATATACATATATAGAAAGAGAGAGAGAGAGAGAGAGAGAGAGAGGGAGGGGGGGGGATAGCAAAGAGGGAATTTCCAGCACAGAATTTCCAGAAGGTGGCAATGCTATTACACTGACAGGTCCTGTCATTCCGACTGGGGAAAATTTTGATTTTAAGTGCAAAATGTTCCCCAGAAATGAACCAAACCAAAAGGAGACAGTGCACTACTCAAATTAAAAACAAACAAACCACACCACAACTTCGGTTAACATTTTCTTAGCCGAACTCTTGCCGGAAAACAACACTTTGAAAAAGAAGTTGCCTGAAAATTAATGAGTTTAGGTGGGGGGAGGGGGGGGGGGGGCAAGCAAAGTTTCTTAACAAAAAAGATGACCGAAATTTCAGTCCCAGCGAGACACAATTTCACAAAGGGTAGTTCTTTGCGTGCGCTACAAGCGGTGGCCGCCGCTTCAGTCAAAAGCAATTTACACGGCAGCAAGCCAATGCGCATGCACGCTAACACATTCCGGCACAGGAAATGTCAATTGAAAGCTGATTTATTCCCCTCTCCCTGTAGACAGGCAAACCTGAATGTACACATAATAAACGCCTAGTGTTCCATGTCGCGTCACGAATTGGTCGAGGTAGAGTAATAATAATAATAATAATATATGGAATTTATCTAGCGCTGAATCTTGTAAAGTAAACAAATCAAAGCGCGTACCGGTACAGCAGTGCTTTGACACACGGAACCATTTCTTAAAAAAAAACAACAACAATCCCAAACCCAACTCTGCTTTGTCCATTTTTTTGATTTTTTTAGAAAGGTGAGAATGTCAATACTCTCCCAGGTGAACCAAGCAATCCAATTCAATCTCGTTGTTTATAGCCCCGCCGACCACAGAGGCCATACCGGAATTCTGTCCTCAGAGAATTATAATCTTGCTGTTTTGTGCTCAGAACGAGTGAAGGTGCTGAAAAGTAGACCTGCACTTCTTTGATTATTTCTTCAAATAACTTTCCACCCTCAATTCACTAGACGCCGCTGGCTGCGGAGATTCGAGCCCAAGACTTCATGGGCAAACAGGATTGAAGTCCAGGCTTTTAACCGCTCGGCTATAGTGTCCCGTCTGAGACAGTTTGATTCTAAGCAGAAAAGAAATGTTAGTTTGTGGGGATGGGGTTTGAAAGAGCAGAAGAGAGAGAGAGAGAGAGAGAGAGAGAGAGAGAGAGAGAGAGAGAGAGAGAGAGAGAGAGAGAGAGAGAGAGAGAGAGAGAGAGAGAGATGCTGAATTCCACCCATATTTTTGTATGTTTGTTTTCTTTCTTTTTCTTTTTGGTCCTTGTTCCTCGGCAAGAGCCCCGAAGTTTATCAATGATGAGACTTTTTTGCTACTGTTGGCTAAACTAAGAGGGTAGCCGTAATCCGTCTTTGGGGGATGTCTATTAGTTTAAATGGGATCATAATCTTGCTAAAGGTATTCATTTCCTGCATGCTAGTGTCGGCATACTCCAACCTCAGTAAATAAGATTCATTACATTTTTTTTGGCCAATCCCCGAAGTCGGAATGTGGCTATCTTAGTGATGGACAAAAAACCCCTTCGCATCAGAAATCTCACCGTTAGAGCTCTAGCTGTGGAACAGCAAAAAAAAAAAAAAAGAGAAAGAAACCCCAAACAAACAAAAACCAACCAACCAACAAACAAACAAACAAAAAAGAGAAAATATTGCCATTAAAAAAAATCCTACTGCCGAAAAAAGGTAGCAGGCAAAGCTGTTTTATAAACTTTGCCTATTAACGCACAGAATAGTTAGCTGATGGTTTCTTCAGCACCCCAAGAGTTTTTTTTCCTTCTCACAAACAATGAAAAGAAGAAAAGCCACTACACGTTATTGGAGGAACAACAGCTGACAGCAAGATTCCAATACACCTGCAGTTTGCCTGCCCCATTGACGCTGACGTCCTGTCTGTTAACAGCAATTTAAAGGTAAAAATAAGTAAAGGTGTTCCCTTAACCTGTGCAGTCGTTGGAGAGCAAGGTGTCAGAGACCTTAGCTTTTCCAGGGGCTAGCATAATGAGGGTGACGCCCATCTCCTCTCCCTCGATGCTTTGCCTTCCCTAACCCCAAAAAGGGCGCAGGTACGCATTTACAGCTGGGTGAACTGGGGGACTGTCTGTACTAGAGCCAAGCTGCACAAACGGGTCACCCATTCACTTGGTAACCACGCTCAATGCTGCTTAACCTTAGCTTGGGGAAAGCGAGTGTTCCAACCATATACTACTTGAGCTATCAAGTTCTATCACACAACAATGCTGCACCACACCTTGTTAAAACAGATTCCGTGTCGGAGAAGTATTGTCTTCCACTTGCTTTCACTGTACAGTGTCATAAAGAAGAAAGCCTTCCGTCTTGAAGCCTCGTCACTGGAGACCAGTATTGGAGTGGAGTGGATGTTACTTGCTGTGGTTGTAGTGTTGTTTGGGTTTTGTTGTTTTTGTTTAATCGACTAGAGCTCCAAGGTTTACCAATGGTGAAATTTTGCGTATGTGACCGTTTTTACCCACCATGAAGGTAGCCGCATTCTGACTCTGGGGATGTATGCTGGCTATGTTTGTGTTTCCGTAACTAACCGAGTGCTGATATGAGTGATGGATCTTTAACGCACATATTTGATCTCCCTTCCCACTCTTCTTGACTTATCGGCTGCAGCCTTTGACACTATAGATCACTCAATTCTTCTTTCTCGCCTTCGAAATATGTTTGGTATTGATGGCACAGCCCTCGCCTGGTTTTATTCATACCACACAGACCGATTCCAGAAAGTTATTGTCAGCAAAATTCAATCAAAACCTGTCCAACTGGAATGTGGAGTCCCACAGGGATCAGTTCTGGGTCCTGTTCTTTCCACTCTCTACACTGCTCCACTCTCGCAATAATAAAACGCCATCATGTTGGTCATCATTTCTATGCTGATGATACTCAGTTCAATGCAGCAATACCCTTGAAAACCTACCTTTTCCTCGGACAAATATTGCCCACTGCCTTCTAGACATTCAAAACTGGATGACTCAGAATAAATGCCGATAAAACGGAAGCCATGATCAAAGGGACCGAACATAAACTCTCCTCCATCACAACAACTTTAATAGAATTCGGCAATACATCAATTCCTTTGTCCAGCTCTGTGAATATCTAGGTGTAGTTCTCGACAACACACTCTCTATGAAAAAATCATCACTCAGACCTGCCAGTCTTGCTACTATCAATTACGAAGCATAAGTGCAATTTGCAAGTATCTGTCTACTGATGCAACATCCAAACTTGTCACATCTCTCATTCTTTCACGTCTGGACTAATGTAATTCTATCCTGGCTGATTTACCAGCATCATCCATCCACTCCCTTTAACGCATACAAAACTCTACAGCTCGACTAGTCCTTCGAAAGAAAAAATCTGAACACATCACTCCTCTTTTGCGATCTCGTCAGTGGCTGCCTGTCCCACAAAGATAAAGCATAAGATTAATACCCTGTTTCAAATGTCTCCACAAATCTGCACCATCTTATCTCTGTAACTGTCTTCACCTGTACACTCCATCCGTTCCCTTCGTTCAGCTGCGGACACTTCGTGCTTTCGAATTCCCAGATTCAAACAAACCACTGTTGGCCCACGCTCTTTCTCTGTTTCTGGTCCATCCGCATGGAAGGACCTCCCTCTCCCACTTCGCCAAAAACCTTCATTTGATATTTTCAAATCCAGCCTCAAAATGCACTTATTTTCTACCTGAGGTCTTCCCCTATTAACGTTACTACTTTTCAATAGCTGACTTCACCTCCACCACCCCACCTAGGCGTGTTGAGCTGTATGAGTGTGTATAAATTTAATATTTGTTTAGCCTGATATTTGTGGACGGTTGCATGCGTGTCAATGATTTAAATGCAGGCGCCTCGATTTGTTTACTTTACAAGATTCAGCGCTATATAAATTCCACATATTATTGTTATTATTATTATTATTATTATTATTATTATTATTATTATTATTATCATCATCATCATTTTATGCATGTGTATATACACGAAATGAGTTAAGGCAATGGCAGGTCTGCATTTGAAGTTGATCTGGGAGACCGTAATACAAAAACAACAACAAGCGACCACAAACCCATCCCTAATTCACCAGGCGACGCCGAGATTCGATTTCATGACCCCATGGGATTGAAGTCGAGCAGTCTTAACCACGCGGCTATAGCGTCTGTCGGCAGTGATAGTGGTGACAGCGATTGTTGGATGGTCTGGAAGGTAATGCTCTCATCCAGGCAGCAAGAGATTTGCGGTTCAAACCTCTTCAAGCAAGAATTCTGTGTCATTCCTGTGGGCTTGGCCCTGGCCAAGAGTTTTGACAGTGCGATGTAAGCGAAACTGCCAAAAGCCTGCATTCAAATGATATGCCCTAAAATGCTCTGTTGAGATTATTTCCAGCCATGACAAGTTCTTAGTAGAGCAGCCTGTACTCTTCCACTACACGGGATGGGGGGGGGGGGGGGGGAGGGGGGGTGTCGCTTGAAGTCGGAGTACGGTTGCCTATACTGTGAGGCATATAGAAAATAGTCATACAGGCAAACTTCTCACCCACTGTATAGTAATTTTGCGACCTTCCACCATAAAATGAGTCAAAATGCATCTGATCTAAATTTGTAACTTGTTAACAGGTTATCAACCGGTAATAAAAAGAAAACCCTATTCAGTGTAATTAAGAGATTGAAAATCAGACAATTCTGTGAAAAGCTATTACAAAAATACGAGACACCCGAAAGTGAAAAGTTGACAACGACGAAGAAGAAGAAGAAAGAAGAAGAAGACCCAAAGTATAACTCATTTGTCAAGATCCAAGATTTAATTCCTTTCAGCCCTTTTGGGTATGGAGAACTACAAACGAATTCTACAGGAGAATAAACCTAACAGCAACATATACACCCCAAAACTATGTCAACACTAACAGGAACTGAAAAGCAAGAGTTTATTGCAAAATGGTAGGCAAGCAGTATTACAGACCCAAGACTATTTTTTTTAAGTATACAAGTTTCTGTAAAAGACATAATCTACACTCGTGAAATACAAGTGAAATTGCACTAAATGCCTGCAAATCTTCTAAATTTTTAGAGAGAATGAATAGAACTTAGGGGTGGGTCGCTTGTTTTTTTTATTTTTTATTACGGTCTCCCAACTGAATAGGGTTTTCTTTTTATTACTGGTTGATAACCTGTTAACAAGTTAAAAATTTAGATCAAATGCATTGTGACTCATTTTATGGTGGAACGTCACAACTTTTTTTTAGACAGGAGAACTTTTGGAGAGTTATATTTCATTAGCCTACTAAAAATTAGAACTGGACATGGGTTGAAGAAAATGTTGGTGGAATAACACCTTGTAAATGTTTGAAATCGGGACATTCCATGATAACATGAAATTCATCCCACATCCATTCATTCATTCATTCATTCATTCATTCATTCATTCATCATTCATCAATTCATTCATCATCCATTCATTCATTCATTCATTCATTCATTCATTCATTCATTCATTGAAACATTCATTCATTTCCACACAACTAGGGTATCACCACAACCGCTGTTTCACACAATACAGGTGTAGCCACTTCACTCAAAGCTGTTTACAGAGACAACAATCCGCACGCGAACAACAACAAAAAAAAGGATATCCAGCCTGTCCAAAAATGTATTTTTAATGGCCTTTATTCCCTCCCCACTGCACTCCGCCAAAACAGAAACACTTGTTCTGAATTCACCCCGGTCACCGCACCAGACAATTGATCTGGCTTTTGTTTACTCCAGGATTTTTTTTCAAACAACTAAAATATTTTTAAAAAAAAGCAGAAGGAAATTGTTCTTTATTCATTGTGTGAGGCTGCTGCTGCTGATGATGATGACGATGATGATGACGACACAATACTCCTGGCTGAGTTTGTTGGTGCATTTCATCAAACACTAGTCATGGTTTGTTGCGTATGTTTCAGGGGGATGAAAACTGTTGAAACCCATTCCCATTTCTTGATCAATCTTATAACTACAATCATTTGATGTCACGAACCTCGACTACTGTATTTTATCTGGAGCGATACCACCGCACGCAAAGCTGCCTTGGTGGGGGTCTAAGTTTATGAATGGAAATATATATATATATATATATTTTATCGTTCAGCTTTTGTCCAGGGCAAAGAACGCTACCTCAGAGAAATGCGTACCTAGCATACATTTTGAAGATGAGGTATATGAATAGTTTTTTCAATCAAGTCGATTGTAACATTCAATCATTTCAGAGTTTTCTGAGTACATGCCAAAAGAAAAGGATTGTGAATAATTCTGTCTCATTTCAGATGACATCAAAACGTGTGGGTTTTGTTGTTGTTGAAGTTTTAAAAGGTATAGTATATTATAAAATATATATATATATATATATATATATATATATATATATATATATATTATATATATATATATATATATAACACGACTAGGAGTAGTGAAGGAAAACACACACACACACATTAAATATATATATATATATATATATATATATATATATATATATATATATATATATATATATATATATATATATATATATATATATATATATATATATATATGTGTGTGTGTGTGTGTGTGTGTGTGTGTATACAAGGACATGTCATGCAAACCCACCCCAACATAACTTCACAGTGGAGGGAGAGAGAGAGAGAGAGAGAGAGAGAGAGAGAGAGAGAGAGAGAGAGAGAGAGAGAGAGAGGAGAGAGAGAGAGAGAGAGAGAGAGAGAGAGAGAAGAGAAGAGGAGAGAGAAGAGAGAGGGGTTTTTCTATCAAGGGACACGACTAAACACAATGGGGGCTTTTTCTTCATTCTGCCTGCAGTCAGAGTAAGCGAATGAATTATTCAATTAAGTAATCAGCTAGGCAGATTTATTAGATATTTGGAAAATATGCCAATTACATGAATAAAGCAGAAAGATGAGGGGGGGAGGGGGTGGGGGGCGTTGGATGGTTGGGTGTGTACATAACTAATCATCCCTATTTGAACACCTATTACAAAATAAGCAGAAAAATAAGAATTTGAAATGAAAGAACTAGCAGCTTAAACACTGACTTTAAAATTCATATTTATTATTCATCCATTAATCTTTTTATTTATTTATTTTTCATTTCGAGGATAATGGAAGGAGCACTCGTGTGCTTTAAATTTTATTTTTACATCTGTCCTAGTGTGTATGCAGTTTTGTAAATGTGGTCATCCGTTCCCACCGGCACACAATGGCCTACTCTTTCGAAAAGCGGAACAGGTTTTAACGTGTGCGCAAGATGTTCTACATGCGTTTGCAGACAGGACCTCGGTTTAGTCATATAACCAGTAAACATTATTATACTATAGGAATTTGAAAATAGGTGTAACACTTAATAACAATGCATTTTCTTTCATTATTGGAATGTTTTCTAGAATTTGCTCTAAACTACGGACTGGGAATAATAATAATAATAATAATAATAATAGTAATAATAGATGGAATTTATATAGCGCTATCTTGCAAATACAAATCAGAGCGCTTATAGATACAGAATACAGATCAAAAGATTTTCTCAGATCTCTGCATTGTAAAAGAATATGAGCATTGGTAATATTTTCGGCACATATGCATGTTACTTTGTTGTTGTTGTTGTTGAAAATTTAGTTCTAAAAGCATTGAGCTTAAAACCTGTAGAGAACAGATGCAGCATTTCTTTAGTCATAACGTTGACGGCATTTGACGTCATCAATAGATAATGAATGCGTTACGTCATCATTCT
>CM054149.1:61748029-61753029 GCA_028751875.1 Rapana venosa | reverse complement strand
CGTTTTTCAAGGCACATGAACAGATGCATTATGTATGTTTGTTCTGTCAGATCCGATGGCATCAAAGAATGGTTTGAATTTCCCAAACAAGTTTGGACTGACAGATAATTGTCCATAAGTGCAGGAAACACACAAACAGGGTAAGGTACTTTAAGTAGGTGCGTATACAATAAGGGCGGAAAATCAATGAGAGAACAAGAGAGAGAGAGAGAGAGAGAGAGAGAGAGAGAGAGAGAGAGAGAGAGAGAGAGAGAGAGAGAGAGAGAGAGAGGGAGAAAGAGAGAGAGAGAGAGAGAGAGAGAGAGAGAGAGAGAGAGAGAGAGAGAGAGAGAGAGAGAGAGTGAAAGAGAGAGAGAGAGAGAGAGAGAGAGAGAGAGAGAGAGAGAGAGAGAGAGAGAGAGAGAGAGAGAGAGAGAGAGAGAGAGAGAGAGAGAGATGAGGGGAGAGATGGCATCCTTTTTTGGTTTTTTTCGTGAACCCCGAGGTTCACCAATGGTCAGATTTTGCGTATGCGACCGTTTTTGCACACCATGAAGGTAGCCACATTCCGACTTCGTAGATGCATGCTGGGTATGTTCATGCTTCCGTAACCCACCAAAGGGTGACGTGAGTTACGGGATCTTTAACGTGCATATGTGACCTTCTGTATATCTACACCACACACACACAGAGGAAAGAAAATAAGGCACTGTCAGTTCTGCACTTGAAGTTAACCTTGGAGATCGTAAACAAAGCCAAATCCTTATTTCTTCACCAGACGTCCCCGAGAGTTCAAACCCACGACTTCATGAACCCTTGAGTTTGAATTCGAACGGACTTAACCACTCGACTGTGACGCCCGTCACGTCAGTATCCTTTTTGAAAAAAAAGAGACCAAACCGATGGTAGAGTTCATTTCAGTACTCAAAGGACTGATGGCAACAATAAGCTTGAAAGGACTAACACGCAGAGTATTGAAGGATCTGTGATGAGACGCAAGTGCAGAAGATGAAAGACACACAGAAAAACACCTTTTACCGCTCCAGCATACTAGATTAACAGCAATAAGCTTTTTTTCCTTCTTGTTCTAGACATCCTTGACATTCACTATCTTCACCCAGATACGAGAGAGAAAAACTAACAAAGAAAACAAAGCAAACCCAAATCAAAGCACCCAATCAACCAACCAACAAGAAAAGAGAGGAGAAGAGAGAGCGAGAGAGAGAGAGAGAGAGAAGAGAGAGAGAGAGAGGAGAGAGAGAGAGAGAGAGAAAGAGAAGAGAGAGAGAGAGAGAGAGAGAGAGAGAGAGAGAAGAGAGAGAGAGAGAGAAAGAGAGAGAGAGAGAGAGGCCTTGGCACTTTTTCACATTAATAAGTGATACAATGTTTGAATGTTTGGGGGATTTTTCTGTTTTGGTCACCCCGATATCTCACATAGCTTTTGGCCCGGGTCAGGGATGGAATGAGGAAGAAGAAGACCCTGCGCGGATAAAGCGTTGACTGCCTGAAGTCATAGGCCGCCGGTAAAGGGATAGCTCAGTGGTCAGAGCACTTGCTCTCCCCGAGCTAAGGTTAAGCAGCATTGAGCATGCTTACCAAATGGATGTGTGACCGTTCGTGCGTCTTGGCTTTATTCAGTTCAGTCACTCCCCCCCCCCCCCCCACCAGTTCACCCAGCTGTAAACGGGTACCTGCCCTCTTTCGGGACAGGGAAGATAAAGCAGCGAAGGAGGGAGAGAGGAAATGGGCGCCGCCCTCAATATGCTGGTTCTTAGAGAAGCCGAGGTCGCTCCCCAACGACCGCGTAGGTTATGGGAACGCATTTATCTTTACACCTTTACATATGAAAACATAATTATTACACGAATTGAGAACAACAAGGAAACCTCTTATTTTAATGAATGAAAGGAAACTAAGATATGGAGGCCATGCGCTATGAAACCAAGACACGAACCTCATAAAGACTGTCTTTCAAGGCAAAAAGACCGAGGGAAAAAGAACAGAAAGGCAGACCCCCAGCTTCTCTCATCGGCAACATCACCCAATCCCGTGACATGAGAATCCATGAAGTCAGCAGTACAGGGCAGTACAGCGGAGACCGGAGGAGCACATGGAGAGGAAGGAAGGAGGAGCACATGGAGAAGGAAGGAAGGAGGAGCACATGGAGAAGGAAGGAAGGAAGGAGGAGCACATGGAGAAGGAAGGAAGGAGGAGCATGTCGGTGTCGCTGGGGGTGGCGGCTAACACCGAACTCGGTGATGCCGACAGGTGAGACATATGGTTTAACAGCAAAAACAAAAGAAAAATCATCTAAAGAATTAATGAAACCAGATTCACAAAATAAATATAGGCAAGGACATGGAAATGGGGGCAGGGTTGGGACGTAGCCTGGTGGTTAAAGTGTTGAGCTTGTGATCGGATTTGACCCACCTCCGAGACACCCCATTCAAGAGAATTTTCCTACCTGGATTTACCATTAGTATCAACTTCACTCCCCTAAAAGCAATTTATTTATTTATTTATTTATTTAGTTAGTTAGTTAGTTATACCACTTTAAGTCACGGCAGATTTCTCCGCGTGAAATTCTGACTGCTCTACCTGGAGAGAGCGCGTCGCCACAAGAGCAGCGCCACCCATTATTGATTTCTTTTCCTGTATTTAGCTGTCTTTGTTTCCCTACCAGAATGGCTTTTTTTTCCTACTGAATTTTGCCAGGGACAACAATGTTGTTGTTGTGGGTTCTTTTACGTGAGCTAAATAAGTTTTGTGTAACACCTAGGACCTCGATTTATCGTCTCATCCAAAAGACTAGCACCCAGACCACCACTCATGATCTAATGGATGGGGGGAAAGCTTTGGGCCCCAACGGGGATCAAACCACCGCGCACACTTCCGACCTGGAATTTTGGCTTTCTGGGCAGGCGCGTTACCTCTAGACCACAGATCCATTTGGAAAAGACCAAAAACCACGGTCCCGAATTTGAACGCACGTAGAACATTATTTTTGTGTACACATTAAAACGCGTTCTGCTCTTTGGTAGAATAGGCCGTTGCATGACGGTAGGAACGGATGACAAAAATGAGAAAAAAACCCTCATGCACACTGGTATGTATTTAGACATCATCCCTGAAGTCGGAATTCGGCTACCTTAGTGGAAGCAAACAGTGGCATACGTAATATCCAATCACTGGTGAACTTCGAAGCTCTAGATGATAAACGAAAAAAAAAAAGAAAAAAAAAGAAAAGAAAAAAAGAATCGAGATAGCAAAGCAGTATCTACTACAGTAAATACCAATGTGGTACAAAGGGCAATATTTTACACATTTGTTATGTACGGTAGTATCCTTACAACCTTATTTCGATATTCATATCAGCTCTTTCAACATCAAACAAGTCTGATCAAAGTTAACAAGAGAGTTACACACATATGGGTGAAAGTTAGAGATAAAAGCAGCTCCTCTAAAGCAGTAAACAGCTGTCTAAAGATTCTCAGCACTTCAGAATATCCCACCGAAGACTGAACATCAGGACACTTCTTCACTGAACGCTCAGACAGCAACTGTTGGTGTCTGTCATATCAGCGAAAATGCATTACGCTGCCGTTAAACGCCTGACAAGTCAGGCCCAGCACATCCGACTTATGCGTGGGGAGGAACTGCTATCTTTTAAGTCTTTCTTGGAAAAAAAAGGCAGGAGAATGGACCAAGAAGGCAGAAACTAGACAAGAAGGAGGAGGTGACAGGAAGAAAAGGAACAAGGCAGAAAAGAAGAGAGGGATAGAAAAGAGGGAATTCCTAGCACAGGATTTCCAGAAGGTGAGGACGCTGTTTATACTGACAGGCCCCTGGCAACCCCAGTGCGGGAAGCAGGACATTGCGGCACAGGAAATGAAGCAGGCCACGGGCTGCATAGGGACCGGTCACACAGCCATTCACCTCCCTGGATTATATAATGCACACACTCACAGGTTCCGGCCCGTGGTGTGCGTGTCAAAGTGAGTTAATTCGATTTGATTTTTCAGGATAAAAGACAGACAGACAGAGAGACAGAGAGACAGGCATGCATATAGACAGACATAGAGACAGGCATATAGACAGACAGACAGACAACAGATAGGACACATACACAACACAACAGCACAGCACAGCACACACAACACCACACACAACACAGCACACACACCACACAACACACACAGTACACACACACACACACACACACACACACACACACACAACACACACACACACACACACACACACACACACACACACAACACACACACACACACACACACACACACACACACGTGTGCCGTGAAACAGACAAAATGACAAAACACGCAACACCACGTAAAAAGCACAACTACCATACCTATATAAAAGATAAATAACAAAAAACAACAACACACACACAACACACACACACACACACACACACACACACACACACACACACACACAACACACAACAACACACACACACCACACACACACACACACACACACACACACACACACACACACACACACACCACACACACACACAACACAACACAACACACACACACACACACACACACACCAACACACACAACACACACACACACAAACACCACACACACACACACACACAAACACACACACACACACACACAACACAACACACACACACACAAACACACACAAACACCACACACACACCACACACAACACACACACACACACACACACACACACACACACACCACACACAACACACACACACACACACACACAACACACACACACACACACACACACACACACACACACACACACACACACACCACACACACACACACACACACAACACACACACACACACACACACACACACACACACACACACACACACACAAAACACACACACACACACACACACACACACACACACACACACACACACAAGGCAGGATGAGGGGAGCACGCACATTGCTTTTTATCGTTATTCTTTTTTTGTGTTCTTCAGCCAGAGATCT
>CM054149.1:61728029-61740529 GCA_028751875.1 Rapana venosa | reverse complement strand
GACAAACCATCACCCAACAAGTAAAGCACTACAAAGACCTGCTGACCACAGTCAAGAAAAGGAAGCTCAGATGGTATGGACATGTGACAAGATCAAATGGGCCCTCCAAGACCATACTGCAAGGAACAGTGCAGGGGAAGAAGAGGCGAGGCAGGCCGAAGAAGAAATGGGCAGAAAACATCACTGAATAGACCAGGAAGAGCTTGTCCACAACCCAGGCACTTGCCCACAACCGCCGCAAATGGAGCCAAGTGGTGCAACGTTCCTCACTGCAGTGCCCCTACGACCCGGAGGGGGTTACGGGAGCAGATGAGATGAGAGGTATGGACGACAAAATAAAAAAACAACAACCCAACAACACGCATGCACATAGGGGCCGTGATTAGACATTATAGTATATGATATGGTAAATTAACCTGTAATTAAGATCACAAGGCTTGAATGAACCTATGTTTTAGCTAGAAATTTTGCCAGGCAAAAGGAGACGGTGAGCCAAATACAATATCAGACTCACTCGCAATAACAATAGGAAAAGTTGAAATCTTTTTATTTTAAAAAAATTTTTTTTTGCTGCCTCATCTTCTGTGATGCCCCTGTCCTGCTGTTCCCACGCCGCTCATTCCAATCTCCCCGCCACAGCCATACCCAGATTCGTTATGTCTCATCCTCAGGGTCGGAAGTCTACAGGGAGCCCATCACTATCAGGCCGCCGTGGGGCCACCAGCCAGAGGGGCCTTGCACTGCTGCTGGGTCACTTTGGTGGTGTTCAGTGGTGCCTGTTCTGAGCTAACATACGCAGGACACCACCTACTAAGCCCCCTGCTAACGACAGTACTAGCTCAGTCGCGGAGCCAGACTGAGTGAGTTGCCCACCCGAGGTGGCGACCACAACAACGTCCCTCCAACGACCGTTCCCCGCGAACCTCCAACCCCAAAGGCTTTGACACGAACTCATCACAGGCACAGAAGTGTATGGGCAAATCGAATCTGAGGTCACCATGAGACCAGTGTAACTAGGACCACTGAATCAGAGGCAATTTTTTAAAAAAATTGCATGATCAATGACAATGAGGATGACGTAATGCTGCTGCTGTGGAAGTGCATATGCTTTGAGACTACTTGACAGGGTTGTACTCTACGCTTACTATCATAATATATCCCGGCGTCAACCGGGCCCGAGAGATACAGACACCTGCAGTGTTGGTCAGGCAATTTGAGCAACACTCGCAAACTCGCATCCGTTAAGTGGATGAAACTCGACTGTGTGGTCCCAGTCTTCCCACTGAGCCCACAGCACACTCACTCTGGGTAGGAGCCGGCCGGAGTCCGAAAAATCTCTATGACTCTTATGGGAATCGAACCCGCGACCTTCCAGTCCGTAACCCAAGGCGTTAACAACTCCGCCATGGCGGCTGGTGGAAAAGTTGAAGTCTAGCACTCTTGTGTTAGATTAAGTTAAAACCGAGCTCAATGCAAAAAATCCCAAACAAAGCAACACAAAAACAACAACAAAATTGGCACAGCGAAATGAAATACGCAACAGCAACAACCCCATATTTTTACAATACAATATCAATCAATTAATTAATACATGCAAAGCCATCGATCATAACGCTAGATCACAATTCCTCTTTAGAAAATTCAACATCAACTAAAATGCAAAATACCTTGTCGACCTCTCTCTTCTAGTGCAACCTATTTCACAAAGCTATCAACAAGAATTCTTTTAAAAAAATCGATTGAGTTGAAGACAATGATGGCGATAATCACGGAGCCTGTTCAGCGACAAGTGTCTCCTGGGAGGGAAAGACGGGGGGATTACTTTGTCAACCTTTTACAACTGGTGCAACCACTTCCACCTCAGCTCACGTCACGCAAACCTTTTCACCCTTTGGTCACACTGTACGGTTTGCATTCTGCACTGAAGCCGGTTGTCATGCTAGCAGTCATACGCATTTGGACATGTATGCACTCGCAGCAACCTCCAGTGAACTCAACGCAACCTCTCCAATCAACCAGAGGTTCAGTACAGTTCCCTCTCCCTCAACATAGGGACATATTATTTGTTAGAAATGTTTCTAGTAAAATCGGCAAAGTGCAGAGCGTTATCTTTCACATCACATACATGTACATTGAGTTTTCTCCCAAACAGTCCACCAATTATCACGTACACAAATTATAGAATTTGGCCATTGACATTAATCAAATTAGAGGTTTCTTGTTTGTTAGGACCGTCACTGTCCTCTCGATACGTGGCCTACACATTTTAAGTTTCAAAGTTTCCATAATTGGTTATCCCCGTTTTCTCACGAAAGGTTTCCTCCATCTCTCGGTGCATGTATTCCTCCGCCACAGCAGCAGGATCAATGGACTGGCATGTCCAGAAAATGGCCTGTATGTCTCCCAGTCCAAACAGCCCAGCTCCATGGGATGATTCAGTCTTGAGTTCCCGGAGCTGCCCTGGTCACAGGCAACAGTGTGGTAGTTTAACTTAATTCACAAAATATCAACGTGGGTGAATACTGTAAAAACAACAACAACAAAACAACAGCAAATCATGACTGAGGATACAGGCCATTCAGGCTGCTGAGTGGCAATATCCAATCACCTGTATAATTATACAACCGCGACTTCGGAAGCCAACAGCCTGGGAAGACCATGGACTTTGCGCTTTATGTGTTCATTCTGCTACAGCGTCAGGTGTGGCTGGCCAGCCCGACACGGGAATGACAGACAGTCCCTATGGCAGAGGGCACAGATGAAGTCTGACACTGGTCTGTCTGTCTGCCTGAGCTGCACCCTTTCTTCTCCTTCTCTTTGCCTCGTGCTGCTGAGCAAGTGTCTCTTCGAACTTGGAGAGACCTTTCTGCACAGTCTGTCTCCAGGCGGACCGTTCGAGGACTGCTGTTCTGGACAATGTTCAAAGCTTTTAAGTCCCTCTTGCACACGTCTTGAATTGCAGCTGTGGTCTGCCCGTGGGATGTTTTCCCTGCACAAGTTGTCCATAGAGGAGGTCTTTGGGATCCATCTGTGGTCCATGGGAAGGACATGGCCGAGCCGCGGCTAAACTCCATAATTATGAAAAGGCCATAGTTTTCACTCATAAAAATATTGGTAGTAACTGAACAATAAGCTTGGCCAATCAACACATTTGCAACCACACATGTGCACACCGCAAACATTGCGCACATGAGACTAGTAACGCTGTTACATGGATACGAGAGGGAGGGTGGATCGGTGGTCGAGAGGTAGCGTGCCTGCCTGGAACACGAAAAGTCCGGGTTTGTGGTATGTGGTGGTTCGATCCCCGTTTCAGCCTGAAACCTTCCCTCCCCCACACACTAGACCGTGAATGGCAGTCTTTCGGAAGAGACGACAAACCCAGGTCCCCTGTGCAACACGCATTTAGCGTACGTAAAAGAACCCTCGGCAACAGGAGAGTTGTCCCTGGTAAAATTCTGTAGAATAAAGGGATTTGGGGAGCGAAACAAACTGACAAGCAGACAGGAAGAGAAAAGCACGGATGGTGCTGCTTATGTGGTAACGCACACTCCCGATGCCCAAGGAGAGCAGCCCGAATTTCAGGCGTCTCAGCGGCAGTGTCTAGTTAATTCAGGCGGTACGGGGGGGGGGGGGGGGGGGGGGGGGGGGGGGGGGGGGGGGGGGAGGGGAGGTGGCTTATGATCTCCCAGGTCAACTTCAAGTGCAGACTTGGCAGTGCCTTAATTCCTGTCGTTATATATATATATATATATATATATATATATATATATATATATTATATATATATATATATATATATATATATATAATATATATATATATATATATATATATATACACACATGCAGAAGATCAACTATGCAGGTTAAAGATCCTGTAATTGATGTCAGTGTTCGGTAGGCTACAGAAACACGAACACAGCCAGCATCCATCCCCGAAGTCGAAATGCGGCTACCTTCATGGTGGGTCAAAACGGTCGCATACGCAAAATCTCACCGTTTGGTGAACCTTGGAGATGTAGCCAAGGAACGGGAAAATCCCTTGTTCTGGCTGGTTGTCTGTTTGTTGTGTTGTCGTTATGTTGTTGTTATTGCTGTTATTATTGTTGTTACTGCGCGTGTTCATGCTTAAGAGCTTGGAAAGGGGGGATGGGTAGTCACCCAGAATGATATGCACAATACAGATCTGTTTCACTCACCCCACCTACGAACCGCTGTGAGACTGTAAGCACACACACAGAGCACTGTACAGCTGTCAGTCTTCCCCCCCCCCCCCCCCCCTGTCTCTCTCCCCCACCCCCCCTGTTCCCACTTTAGCTACTCTCAGCTGCTATCCACTCCATCCCAGTTGGTGCTAATTATAGCAGAAACTGACCACACTTGGCCAATGGACTTGGTAAAAAGGACGGGGCCACTCTTAGCATTAGAGCCTGGGCCCTTGAGTGCGTTATGCTGGATTTGCGCGTTGTGATGTGTACTGAACGAGAGGACTGTGTGCATGGATATTTTTTTGAAACATCTCGCCATAAGTATAGGCAGCCATACTCTATCCTCAGAGTATATAAACCTTTGTCCTTTAATGTAAGAGTGTAGGTTGCTGCGCTTGGAGCTAGCTTGTCAGGGATGAAGACAAAGTCATCATGGCATTTGGTTTAAACAAGATTTTATTCAAAGAAAATTAATTTTATTCAAAGAAAATTAATTATGGCAGGTGTTTCAAAAATATCCATGCACACACACTTATTATAGAGCAGTAACAAACTAAAAGCTTAACACGTTCTTAACAACAATGACAAGTTCAGCTTGTAGGCATCCAGTTGTTCAAACTGTAAATGCGGATTTTACATTTCAAAGGGGACGGGATAGCCCAGTGGTCAGAGCACTCGCTTTCCCCCAGCCAAGTTAAGCAGCGTCGAGCGTGGTTACCACTTGGATGGGTGACCGTTTACGCGCCTTGGCTTCAGTACAGTTCCCCCAGTTCACCCAGCTGTAAATGGGTACCTGCCCTCTTTAGGGTCAGTGAAGGTAAAGCAGCTAGGGAGAGGAGATAGGCGCCGCCCTCAATATGCTGGCCCCTAGAGAAGCTGAGGTCTCTGAGGCCTCGCTTCCTTACGACCTTATAGGTTATGGGATACCTTTACCTTTTTTATATTTCAAAGCGTTGCAACAATTGTATTGTATTGCACTGCATTGTATTGTATACCCCTTTAAGTCAGGGAAGAACCCTCTGCGAGAAATTCGGGCTTATCACCTCGGAGGAGAGCGCGTTGTCAAAAGAGCAGCGCCACCCGGTATTTTTTTTCTTCTGTTCCTATCTGCATGTGCATTTGTTTCCCAGTGAGAGTAGCTTTTTTCTACGGAATTTTGCCAGGTACAACTCTCTTGTTGCCGTGGGTTCTTTTACGTGCGCTAAATGAGTATTGCACACGGGATCTCGGCTTATAGTATCATCCCAAAAACCAATACCCAGACCACAACTCACGGTCTCGTGGATAGGGGTGGGGGTGGGGGTAAGTTTCAGGCGCAAACTGGGATCCAACCACCACACACTTCAAACCCAGGACTTATTGCTTTTAATTTCAGGCAGATGCGTTACCTGTAGACCAGGGAGTCACAGACTTGGCTCTGTGCTCACATCATAACTAACACCACTTTTTGCCGGGGCCAGTCCTCTATATGAGCCTGTTACCACTGGCCTTATTTATTTATTTATTTATTTTATGCTTTTATTTCGAAGATAATGGAATAAGCACTCATGTGTTTTTTCATCCAGTCCCCGTGTGTATGCAGTTTTGTAAATGTTGTCATCCGTTCCCACCGGCACACAATGGCCTACTCATCCGAAAAGCGGAACAGGTTTTAACGTGTGCGCAAGATGTTTTGCATGCGTTCGCACGCGGGACCTCGGTTTATAGTCTCATCGGAAGGCCTCACTCAGTTGGTCATGTCCAGTTAGATCAGATCATCATGAAGTATAATCACACACGCCTCATGCAGAAAAAACAAATAGACAATAGCTATGGACTCGGAGGTGTGTACACAAAAAACACCCACGTTCAACGCATCAACTCTCTCTTTGTTCTAATCTATAGTTTTTCAGCTGGCTTAGAAACGCTGAAACAAGCGCTGGTTGTTGGTTTCGTTTTAGAATCATCTGGTCATTCTGCTCAGCACCGTTTCTTTTTTTCGGAGTGAGGGGTGTGAAGAATACTGAACGAAACAAAAAGCTGAATCAAGAGTGCCACCAGCCTGAAACATCACCAAACAAAGCAAAACCTCCATTTATTTTGTTCTGCCTCACCTAACGCTCAGCAGTTCGCCAATGGTGAGATTTTGTGTATATGACCATTTTTACCCACCATTAAGGCCGCACACCGGTATTTAAAAAATCACTCTCCCAGTCCTCAGAAATAAATAAAACCGAGCACATAACTCCACTCTTGCGATCTCTCCACTAGTTGCCTGGGCCACAGAGAGTAAACTATAAGATCAGTAGCCTCTGTTACAAATGCCTCCATAAAACATCACCTTCCTACCTCTGTAAATGTCTTCACTTGTACACTCTTTCTCGCTCCCTTCGCTCTGCTGCAGATACCTTGTGCTTAAATTCTTAGATTAGATTAGATTCTTAAATACCTAGATTCAACCAGTCCACCATTGGATGTCACTCTTTCTCTGTTTCTGGCCCATCGATCTGGAATGACCTCCCTCTCTCCCTTCGCCAAAAGCCTTCTTATGACACTTTTAAATCCGGCCTCAAGACACATTTATTTCAAACCTAAGATTCTCCCCTCTTGTTCCATTTCATTTTTGTTCCTGCCCTCAACAGCCAAAACCCCATCACCCTGCCAGAGTGTAAACCTTTATGTGTGTGCATGAGTGTGCGTGTATGTGCGTGCGTGCGTGCGTGCGTGCGAGCGTGTGTGTATACATTTGAACTGGTAAAAAATCCACCCTATTAATTGTAACTGGCTGCATGTGAATGAGTATGATGAATGGAAAGCGCTTTGATTTTTGTGTGTGCAAGATATAGCGCTATATAAATTCCATGTATACTCCTACTACTCCTATACTCCTACTACTACTACTACTCCTACTACTACTACTACTACTACTACTACTACTACTACTACTACTACTACTACTACTACTACTACTACTACCCGCATTCAAACCAACTTAATAATAATAATAATAACAATAATAATAATAATAATAATAATAATAGTAATAATAATAATACATGGAATTTATACAGCGCTATATCTTGCAAAAAAACAAATCAAAGCGCTCTCATTCATCCTAGTCTTTCACATGCAGCCAGTTACAATTAATAGATTTTTACAAATTCAAATGTAAACATACACACGCGCACAATTAACAGTTTTTTTTACAAATACAAATGTAAACACACACGCGCGCACGCGCCAACCCACCCACCCACACACACACAAAGGTTGTACACTCGGGCAGGCTGATGGGGGAAGGGGGGGGGAGGGTTGGTTATTGAGGGCAGGGACAGAAATGAGATGAAACAAGAGGGGAAAATCTTAGGTTTGAAATAAATGCGTCTTTAGGCTGGATTTAAAAGCATCATAAGTAGGCTTTTGACGAAGGGAGAGAGGGAGGTCGTTCCAGATCACTGGACCAGAAACAGAGAAAGAGCGATGGCCATCAGTGGACTGGTTGAATCTAGGTATTCTTAAGCACAAGGTATCTGCAGCAGAGCGGAGGAAACGAGAAGGAGAGTACAAGTGAAGACATTCACAGAGGTAGGAAGGTGCTGTTTTGTGGAGACTTTTGTAACAGAGGGTACAGATCTTATAGTTTACCCTCTGTGGCACAGGAAGCCAGTGGAGAGATCGCAAGAGAGGAGTAATGTGCTCAGCTTTTTTCTTTCTGAGGACTAGTCGAGCTGCAGAGTTTTGTATACGTTGAAGAGGGTGGATAGACGATGCTGGCAGACCAGCCAGAAGAGAATTGCAATAGTCCAGAGGTGAGAGAATGAGAGATGTGACTAGTTTGGATGTTGCATCAGTGGACAGATACTTTCGAACTGCACTAATGCGCCGCAATTGATAGTAGCACGACTGGCAGGTTTGGGTGATGAATTTTTGCATGGAGAGCGTGTTATCGATAACTACCCCTAGATATTTCACTACAGTGGATAGAGGGACAGACGTATTGCCGAATTCTATTGAAGCTGTTGAAACAGAGAATTGAAGCTGTTGAAACAGAGAATACAGCTTCAGTACTTCTCTCTCTCATGTATGTATATTTATATTCTCACAACTGTCTTCAGTAGAGGTCTTACTGGAGAAGAATATATAATCTCAGCAACTGATGTTATGAACTGCTGAGAGTCATATAAAACTTCTTGAACAGTGGCATATTTTTTATGAATATCTATTCCTCTTCTTTTCAACAGGTCAGTTAGGATTGGGCAATCAAAAAATAAATAGTGGATTGAAAGAGATTGAGAACAGCAACATGTCACATTTTTAGAATGTTTGGTGTTCATTGCATTTAGCCTCATTTTATATATTAAAATTTCTACTTTCCGTGAGCAAGAAATGTTTTCAAAGTGTGTTTTCTTCATTTTGGAATGCACACAGTTCATCAATTTAGCATTAATTTTATGCGAGGACAATACGAGATTGAAATCAAACGTTTCAGTGTTGCAATCAGAAGCACCTTGTTTTGCTAAAGAATCAACCAACTCATTCCAATAGATTCCACAGTGAGAAGGGACCCAGCAAAAAGTTATTTGTATGCCTCTGCTTGCAATACAATGTATCAAGAATTTAATCTCAAATACAATATCTTTCCTTATGTTCCCCTGCCAGTGCTTTAGTGCCATCAATACTGCTTTTAAGTCAACGCAAAAAGGAATGTGGCGAATATCAAGCGCAACAAAATTCAAGGCCCTAAGGATTGCAAACAATTGACATGTAAAAATGGAAAAATGTTTTCCTAAATGAAATGATTTTTGTACTTTTAAAACAGGAATCACAAATGCTTCCCGATTTCTTCCTGATTCCAGTACAAATCCATCAGTATACACTTTTAAATAATTAGCATAATTACTTTCAATGTGACTTTTTACAT
The DNA here is from genome assembly GCA_028751875.1 of Rapana venosa. Classification (NCBI taxonomy): domain Eukaryota; kingdom Metazoa; phylum Mollusca; class Gastropoda; order Neogastropoda; family Muricidae; genus Rapana; species Rapana venosa. The sequence continues at coordinate 61,731,419 of CM054149.1, read as the reverse complement.
CAACGATGAGCAAATTTTGATCTTTGTTCTTTTTTACATCCTGTAGTCAGTGTCAAAATTAGCTGATATATGTTCCCAAGGAGGCATTTGAGGAACCATTGGAAAAATTGGAATTGTTGTTAGGTCAATACCAATGTCTTTCATTAATGAATCTGTATAGTTTTTAATTGGCAGCAGAAATGAAATATTGCTTGCTCGTTTTGGATAATCAGTGTCTTGATTCATAAGAACTTCACCTTTTACTGAAATTGGAACAGAGAGACTTCGATTCACATACTTTGAAAAGGCCAATCTTCGTTGATCAGAAAGAGAGAGTAACTGTGCTTCTTTATAAGTATTAGTTATGTTAGCATGGACTGGAACACCAAGTGCTATTTTTATGGCTTTACTGTCTAAGCTCTGCAATTTTTTAAGTAGATAATCTGCAGCAGAAAAATAAACTTCTTGTCCATAGATTAATTTTGAGCGTACTAAAGATTGAGCCAATTGTATCAGTGTCTTGGTATCTTGGCTCCATGCCTGAGAACTTATTATTTTTAAAAAGTTAAGTCTTTATCTAGCCTCAGATATTAACTGGTTGATGTGCAACTTCCAGCTCAGCTTTCTAGTTAAAATTACACCTAAGAATTTGACATCTGGTTTATACTTAAGCAATGTTCCTTCTAATTTCAGGATTGGTAATTTTGATGGGTTTTCACCATTATTAAAAAGCACCAGACATGTTTTTTTCTGCAGATAATTCTAGCTTATTCTTATTCATAAAATTACAGAATTTATTAAGCTCGTCTTGATATAATTTTTCAACATGATTGATAACTCTTATTGTGGTGTTTTTTCGGAACTGAAGTATTTATTCATATAGCGATATCATCAGCATACTGAATAACTTGTGTATCAGTTGACAAACAACTAGGAAGGTCATGTACAACAATAGAGAACAAAATCGGGGCAAGCACTGATCCCTGCGGAATACCTAAATCAATAGACTTAAAGGATGAGTACACTGGACCCAGTTTAGTACAAATTGATCTATCAAATAAAAATTTTGTAAGATATTATATAACATTCCATTGATACCAATGTGCTTCAATTTATGTAACAATTGTTCACGACAGACTCTATCGTAAGCTTTCTTAACGTCAAAGAATGTGGCTAATACGCTTTTTCTTCTGGAAAATTGTTTTTTAATTTGATGGGTTAATTTAACTAAGTGATCAGAAGTACATCTTCCCTTTCGAAAGCCAGCCTGATTGGTCGGGATAAAATCATTCTTTTCACAATAATGAAACAGACGCTTATGTATAATTTTTTCCACTACTTTACCCACTTGGGAAGTAAGGGGAATTGGTCTATAACTATCTACTGATGACCGCATCTTACCTTTCTTAAGGATTGGAACTACTATCGACTGCCTCCAGATATTAGGAAGAGTGCCATTTATCCAACAATTTTGGAAAAATGAAAAAAAGTAGCCTTTTCAATTTTAAAGGCATATGTGTCGACATTTGATAAGATATACCATCGGGACCAACTGCTGTCTTGTTATGTGAAAACGAATCTAACGTTTCAATAAATTCGTAATATTGAAAGGGCGCATTCAAATAATCAGCATTACATGATGATGGATTTTCTGATTTGTTTAGCTTTTTTGATGAGTTGTTTGTTTGTTTGTTTGTTTGTTTGTGTGTGCGTGTGTAAAATTGATATCTATTAATCGTGTAAATCATGTAAATAATTTGAATATAAGCGCTTTGATTTGTTCCCCAGTTCACCCAGCTGTAAATGGGTACCTGCCCTCTTTAGGGTCAGGGAAGGTAAAGCAGCGAGGGAGAGGAGATGGGCGCTGCCCTCAATATGCTGGCCCTGGAGATCATCATCATCATCATCATCATCATCATCATCATCATCATCCTCATCCTCATCATCATCATCATCATCATCATCATCATCATCATCATCATCGACGTCTTTCTTCTTGTTCTTCTTGTTCTTCTTGTTCTTGTTCTTCTTCTTGTTCTTGTTCTTCTTCTTGTTCTTGTTGTTGTTCTTCTTCTTCTAAGTTTCTTTTTTTAAAATTTAAAATATGGGTTAATAATGACAACAAACAGTCAAACCAACACAAGCAAGGTAACTATCATTTTATATAAAAAATATGATCAGGAAGTCCATGCAAAAGCAGTCAGGCAGAAAGCTACTGCCATAGGGAGGAAACGAAGCATGGAATCACGAGAAAGCTGTAATCTTGATTAACTATATTATAATGCAAACATGATAAAATTTCTTGTTCAATGCAAGGCTTCCGCCCGCTCTCTCTCTCTCCCTCTCTCTCTCTCTCTCCCTCTCTCTCTCTCCTCTCTCTCTCTCTCTTCTCTTCTCTCTCTCTCTCTCTCTCTTTTTCCATACTCACAGAAAGAGAGAGAGAGAGAGAGAGTGAGAGAGAGAGAGAGAGAGAGAGAGAGGAGAGAGAGAGAGAGAGAATCCAATTAAATCAAATGACAATTTTTGTTTTCAAGGATAAGAAATAAGCATCCAGGTGCTTTTTTACATCCAGTCCCCAGCCCTAGGGAGGTATCATATTCTAAAATAAACCAAATACCTATACACTCACACAGATAAAAGAAGAAGAAGAAGAAGAAGAAGAAGAAGAAGAAGAGAGAAGAAGAAGAAGAAGAAGAAGAAGAAGAAGAACGAGAAGAAGAAGAAGAACGAGAAGAAGAAGAAGAAGAAGAAGAAGAAGAGAGACATTTATTTATCTATTTATTCTTTTATATCGAGGATAATAGAATAAGCACTTACGTGCTTTTTTACACCCATTCCCCGTGTGTATGCAGTTTTGTAAATGTTGTCATCCGTTCCCACCGGCACACAATGGCCTACTCTTAAGAAAAGCGGAACAGGATTTAACGTGTGCGCAAGATGTTCTGCGTGCGTTCGCACATGAGGCCTTGGTTTATAGTCTCATCCGAAAGATTTTTGGGGAGAGTGGAGTCTGCACTGATGTTAATTCCAGGGGAAAATATCCCCTTGAACGGGAATCGAACCCAGGTCGTCAGATTGCGAGCGCAATGTTATAACCACAAGGCTATCCTGTCCCCCCGAGAGAGAAAGAGAGAGAGAGGAAGAGAGAGAGGAGAGAGAGAGAGAGAGAGAGAGAGAGAGAGAGAGAGAGAGAGAGAGAGAGAGAGAGAGAGAGAGAGAGCGAGATGAACAAAGAACACAATTTATTGCTTTAAAGCAGGACAGCCCAGTAAGCATGCAAGCCGTAGAAACGAATCGATCACAACGCCGAGAGTGTGACATGGAAACCATAACAAACATATGTTGTGTTTTGTCACCGTTCATGAAAGAGAGAGATTATTTTCAGGTTACATCAACATCAAAATAAGCCAG
>CM054149.1:61705529-61720529 GCA_028751875.1 Rapana venosa | reverse complement strand
CTCATATCCCCAGTATTCAGATCCCTAATACTCAGATCCCCAGTATTCAGATCCCTAATACTCAGATCCCCAGAACTCAGATCCTCAGTATTCAGATCCCCAGAACTCAGATCCTCAGTATTCAGATCCCAAGAACTCAGATCCCCAGAACTCAGATTCACAGAACTCGGATTCACAGAACACAAATCCCAATATTAAAATCCACATAACTCAGATTCACAGAACACAGATCCCCAGAACTCAGATCCCCAGTACTGAGCACCCTAGAACTAAGATCCCCAGTATTAAGATCTCCAGAACTCAGATCCCCAGTGTTAAGATCCTTAGAACTCAGATTGCCAGAACTCAGATCCCTAGAACACAGATCCCTAGAACTCAGATCTCCAGTATTCAGATCCCCAGAACTCAGATCCCCAGTATTAAGATCCCTAGAACTCAGGTACTCAGAACTCAGATCCCCAGTATTCAGATCCCTAGTATTCAGGTCCCTAGAACTCAGATCCACATTATTTAGATCCCTAGTATTCAGATCCGTAGAACTCAGATACTCAGAACTCAGATCCCAAGAACTCAGATCCCCAGAACTCAGATCCATAGAACTCGGATCCCCAGCATTAAGATTCCCATAACTCAAATGCCCACAACTCAGATCCCCAGAACTCAGATCCTCGGTATTAAGATCCCTAGTATTCAGATCCCTAGAACTCAGACTCCCATTACTCAGATCCTCAGAACTCAGATCCCCAGAACTCAGATCCCAATAACTGAGATCCTCGGCATTAAGATCCCCATAACTCAGATCCCCATAACTCAGATCCTCAGAACTCAGATCCCTAGAACTCAGACTCCCATTACTCAGATCCTCAGAATTCAGATCCCCAGAACTCTTGCAGACTGTACTGTACACTTTCACACGTTATCGACTATGACCATGATAGCCACTTCAATACACTACGGTGTTCCGAGACTCTCTCTCTCTCTCTCTCACTCTCTCTCTCTCTCTCTCTCTCTCTCTCTCTCTCTCTCTCTCTCTCTCTCTCTCTCTCTCTCTCTCTCTCTCTCTCTCTCTCTCTCTCCATCTCCACTAACCCCAAGACGGTTTAGTTTTACTATGTTAAAATACTGATGGTGGTGGCAGACTGTACACAATTATTCACATTGACCCACGAGTCACTACAACGAATTCCGCGATTTGCCAAATCAAAGACCACCGCAGTCAAAATCACAACGAGACTTCGTTACCATCGTGGGGATGCCAGGGGCCATGTCAGTATAAATAGTACCCCCACCTTCTGGAAATTCTGTGCTAAGAACGTCCTCTTTTCTATTCCTATCTTTGTTTTTGCCTTGTTCCTGTACCCTCTTTCTTGTCTGTTTTCTGACTTTTTGGTCCATTCTCCAGCGGTTTTTTCCCCCAGAAAGACTTCAAAGATAACAATTCTCTCCCACGCCGAAGTCGGATGCGCTAGGCCTGACTTGACCGGCGCTTAACAGCAGCGCAAAGCAACGCAACGCATTTTCGCATATATAACAGACAACATTTAAGGTAAAGGTTCTCATGACCTACGTGGTCGTAGGGGAGCGAGGTGTCAGAGACCTCAGATTCTCCAGGGGACAGCATATTGAGGGCGGCGCCCATCTCCTGTCCCTTGCTGCTTTACCTTCCCTGACCCTTAAGAGGCAGGTACTCATTTACAGCTGGGTAAAATGGGGAACTGTACAGAAGCCAACGCGCGCAACCGGTCACCCATCCAATTGGTAACTACGCTCGACGCTGCTTAACATTGGCTTGGAGAAATCGAGTGCTCTGACCACTGAGCTACCCCGTCACCAGGCAACAATAGTTATTGTCAAACCGTTCGACAAAGAAGATGTTGTTGCCTACCATAAAACCGTTCTCCAATACTCATGTCTTTCACACACTCTCACTTTCCTCTCTTCCGGCCGCGCTATACCCATTGAGAAGGTAACAGAAACTCTGTCGGATGTTGTCGGCTCCAAAATTGGATGTAAACCAACAGGACTGCCTTGTACCACCAGCCAAGCTATCGGATCTTGGTGACAAGCAATTTCCGATCATGATTTGCCTCCCCTGCTGTCTGGACTGGAGTGACAGAGAACTACTTTGGACGACTTTCGCCTATTTCAGAGAAAGAGAGGAGAGAGAGAGAGAGAGGAGAGAGAGAGAGAGAGAGAGAGAGAGAGAGAGAGAGAGAGAGAGAGAGAGAGAGAGAGAGAGATAGAGAGTCAGAGAGTCTTTATTCCGAAGGGCTACAGATAAGTATTGACTTTTTTCCCACCCGGACCTTGTCCTGAGAAGGGATTATCAATAGTATTCACAACTAACTAATGTCAAGCAAATATAAACGACGTTTATGACAGCGAGAGAGAAAGAGAGAGAGAGAGAGAGAGAGAGAGAGAGAGAGAGAGAGAGAGAGAGAGAGAGAGAGAAGAGACAGAGAGACAGAGAGACAGAGAGCGAGAAAGCGATAGATAACTCTGAACTCTGAAATTGTTTAATGTACATCGGCCTTTGGCCACAATACACATTGAGGGGAAAAATATTGAAGATGAAAAGTTGAAGATGAATAAAATTCACATAAGTTTGGTAAGACTTTGGCATAATACCCTGGAGTGCACTCATAACTGTATACTCTTTCATAAGCATATTCCAACATCATGACTAAATAAAGACTGTTGTAGGCCAACAAATCAAAACAAAACACAGCTAAAAACAAAAACTCAGTTCACCTTAACCACTTCCCAGGGTACCACGAAAAGATAATAGACCTATTAACAAAGTTATTGATGAAGTTATACCTGATATGTAAACACCTTCTCACATAGAGAGAGAGAGAGAGAGAGAGAGAGAGAGAGAGAGAGAGAGAGAGAGAGAGAGAGAGAGAGAGAGAGAGAGAGAGAGAGAGAGAGAGAGAGAGAATGTGTGTATGTAATGATATTCCAACCAAAACACAAAAGTAGAATCAACGACACCTCTTCTCCTCAGTGGTGACCGTTGTCTTTACATTCCTTAGCTAAAGCTCGCAAAGTTCACCAATGATGAGATTTTAAGTATGCCACCGTTTACCCAGCAGCCAGGTAGCCATACTCCGACTTCTGGGATGATATCTACGCAGAACATCTTGCGCACACGTTAAAACCCGTTCCGCTTTTCGAAAGAGTAGGCCATTGTGTGCCGGTCGGAACGGATGAAAAAGTTTACAAAACTGCATACACAGGGGACTGGATGAACCCTTCCCTCCCCACATGAGTGCTTATTCCATTATCCTCGAAATAAAAGAATAATAATAAACATCTCAACACGACACCACTGTGCATGTGGGTTTTTAAAAAAAAAATGTTGTCATCTGCTCCTACTGGCTGACAATGACCTACTCTTCCAAAAGGTGGAAGGGGTTTTATCGTGTGCGTCAGATGTTCTGCTTGCGTTTGTACACGGGACGTCGGTTTCTAGTCTAGTCTGAAGGACTTTTGGGGGTAGCAGAGTCGGTACTGATGTCAACTCAGGAAAGGAAAGCTCAAATGGGCATCTGGGTGATGGCTTGACCCCACAATCCCAGATTGCGAGCTCAACGCTCTAACCCTTTGCCTATCTCGCCCTCCATCTGACTTTTTTGTGTTTCAGTACCAGATCTAATAGGGGCGGGATAGCTCAGTGTTCAGAACACTCGCTTTCCCTAAGGTGGGAACAGATGACAGAATTTACAAAACCACATCACACGGGGATTGGATGTAAAAAAGCAGCACATATATGCTTATTCCATTATCCTCGCTATAAAAGAATTAAAAAATAATAAGTTAAGTGAAAGTTATGCAGCAATGAGCGTGGTTACCAAGTGGATGGGTGATCGTTTGTGCGCCTTGGCTTCAGTACAGTCCCCACCTAGCTGTGTAAATGGGTGCCTGCCTCTTTAGGGTCAGGGACGGTAAAGTAACGAGGGAGAGGAGATGGGCGCCGCCCTCAAAACGCAGGGCTACAGAGAAGCTGAGTCTCTGACGCCTGGCTTCCTAGTGACCGCATAGGTTATGAAACACCTTTACCTTCACTTTGGTATCAGATCTGAACTGTCTGAAAAGACAAGCAGAGAATATCTCAGGTAGCGAAGGTTTCTCGCAGTAGGAGTCGTTGTGCTAGATATGGTTTGTGCGTCAAGTAAGAATTTTGTACTGGGAGATTGTGGATTTGAATCCTAATCGCGTCGATTTGTTTGTTTTACAAGATTTAGCGCTGTATAAATTCCATATATTATTATTATTATTTATTATTAATCGGTTGAAACTGGGTTTGTTTTCTCTGTTTCTTATGACAACTATGCCATCATGATCACGATAAAAAAACACGCTCTCTTTTTCCATGTTGGTTACACACTGCAAAACGCTCCTCAACAGGTTAATTTCTATAAATAAAGACATCCCCTCCTCCCACAACACCCCCCCCCCCCACCCCTAAAAAATACCAACAACCGGTAGAGGCCTGCCTTTAATGGATATTTCCTGCCATGTTGGACAATCTGTTTGTACCATACTCGTGTTGTGACAGACCATGTTTGGTTTGTTATGTTGAGTTCAGTCCCTTTCTGTGTCAGGAAATGAGCCAATGACCGATCACAGTGCTGATCCGTGGCTGCACTTAACCGCACAGTAAGCGTTGTTTTGATTGGACGGTGACTGACAGCAGCAGCCAATGGTTGTTGTCCACGGTGTGTGTGTGTGTGTGTGTGTGTGTGTGTGTGGTGTGTGTGTGTGTGTGTGTGTGTGTGTGTTTGTGTTTAATACCACCTATGTTTATGTTGGACTATAGCCGGGTGGTTAAGACCATTCGACTTCAATCCCAATGAAGCCATGAAGTCCTGAGTTCAAATCTCAGCGGCGTCTTGTTGTGAATTAAGGTTGGTTTTTTTTTTTTTTTTTTTTTTTTTGCTGCCTCATCTTCTGACGACCCCCGTCCTACTGTTCCCACGCCGCTCATTCCAATCTCCCCGCCACAACCACGCCCTGATTTGTTATGTCTCATCCTCAGGGTCGGAAGTCCACAGGGAGCCCATCACTATCAGGCCGCCGCGGGGCCACCAGCCAGAGGGGCCCTGCACTGCTGCTGGGTCACTTTGGTGGTGTTCAGTGGTGCCTGTTCTGAGCTAACATACGCAGGACACCACCTACTAAGCCCCCTACTAACGACAGTATTAGCTCAGTCGCGGAGCCAGACTGAGTGAGTTGCCCACCCCAGGTGGCAACCACCACAACGTCCCACCAACGACCGTCCCCCGCGAACCTCCAACCCCAAAGACTTTGACACAAACTCATCACAGGCACAGAAGTGTATGGGCAAAGCAAATCTGAGGTCACCATGAGACCAGAGAAACCGGGACCACCGAATCAGAGGCAATTTTTTTTTAAATGCATGATGATCAATGACAATGAGGATGACGTAATGATGCTGCTGTGGAAGTGCATATGCTTTGAGACTACTTGACAGGGTTGTACTCTACGCTTACTATCATAATATATCCCGGCGTCAACCGGGCCCGAGAGATACAGACACCTGCAGTGTTGGTCAGGTAATTTGAGCAACACTCTCAAATTCGCATCCGTTAAGTGGATGAAGCTCGACTGTGTGGTCCCAGTCTTCCCACTGAGCCCACAGCACACTCACTCTGGGTAGGAGCCGGCCGGAGTCCGAAAAATCCCTATGACTCTTATGGGAATCGAACCCGCGACCTTCCAGTCCGTAACCCAAGGCGCTAACCACTGCGCCATGGCGGCTGGTAAGGTTGGTTTTTTACATTCTTTTTTTTTAACGATCTGGTTAATCAACTTCAAGTGTAGACCTATCATTGCCTTAATTGCCTTCGTGTATATATACACATGCAGAAGATAAAACATGCACGTCAAAGATCCCGTAATTCACGTCAGCGTTTGATGGGTCACCGGGACACGAACATACCCAACATACATCCCCGAAGTCGGAAAGCAGCTACCTTCATGGTGGGCAAAAACGGTCGCATACGCAAAATATCACCATGAGTGAACCTCGGAACTGAAACGAAAGATAGAGAGAAAAAAAGAAGACAGCAAGGTTGATGTGAAGGCCACACATACCAATTTCCAGTGTTCCTATCAGCTGCCAATGGCGCAGCGCTTAGTGTTTGATTCCTGGGTAGACGTTGTATGCATTTTTTTAATATTATTATTTGGTTTGTTGTTTGTTTTATGATGTTTTGGGGTTGGGGTGGGAGTGTTGTTATCGTATCTCGTCTAGAGCTCCCAGGTTTACCAATAGTGAGATTTTTGCGTATACAACGCGAACGGGTTTTTTTTTTTAACCTTCTATGAAGGTAGCCACACTCCGACTTTGGGGATGTATGTTGAGTATGTTCGTGTTTCTCTAAACCCAACAGAACGCCGACATGAATTACGGGATCTTTAACGTGCATATTTGATTTTCTGCATGTGTATTACATACACAAAAGGAGTTAAGGCACTGGCAGGTCTGCACTTGCAGCTGACCTGGGAGATCGTAAAAAAAAATCCCCAGTTTTAATTCATTCACCAAAAGCTGCCAAGATTCGAACCCTCACGACTTCATGGACCTAATGGGATTGAAGTGGAACGGTCTTAACCACTCAGTTACATCAGTGAGTTGTAGGTTTACACTTTATCACAATACAGGCTTGCATTGTTTTATGTTATTCAATTTATTTGTATTTGTTCATTTTATACCGCTTTTATACCGCTTTATTTTATACGGCAGATTTTTTTTCTCTGCATGAAATTCGGGCTCGGGGAGAGCGCGTCGCCACAAGAGCAGCGCCATCCATTGTTATTTTGTCTTGTCTGCAGCTGTATTTGTTTCCCTATCAGAGTGGCTTTTTTTCTACAAAATTTTGCTAGGGACAACTCTCTTGTTTCCGTGGGTTGTTTTACGCCCGCTAAATAATTAAGCATAAAAAACAGGACTTCGGTTTATCATCTCATCCAAAAGACTAGCACCCATACCACCAACCATGGTCTAATGGGTGTGGCCCAAACGGGGATCAAACCACCGCATATTTCGAACCCAGACTTTTCGCTTTCTAGGCAGGTGCGTTACCTCTAGACCACCGATTCAATATGGGTTCTGGTCAGTTCATCTCTCCGCTGAGAGAGAGAGAGAGAGAGAGAGAGAGAGAGAGAGAGAGAGAGAGAGAGAGAGAGAGAGAGAGAGAGTGTGTGTGTGTGTGTGTGTGTGTGTTTCAGGGACTGTGTGGGATTAGTGGGATCATAGCGCGCGTCAAACATCAGTTACTTTACAGAATGAATGTCGCTTAAATCGCATGAAAAACACAGTAAGTGTCTATCTCTCATGCCTGGTTACTGCTGGAATACGCTATCAAAGATAATAATAACAACAACACAACACAACAACAACAACAACAACAACAACAACAACAACAACAACAACAACAACAACAACAACAACAACAACAACAACAACAATGTATACCACTAAATCTCGTAAAAACTAACCAAAGTGCTTGGATTCAATCTATTCTTACTGATGAAACCAATATCAATTAATAGTTTTTAACAAAATTGAAACACACACACGCACGCAACCCCCCCCCCCCCCCCCATCACACACACACACAGGTTATACACTTCGGCGGGGTGATGCGATTTTGGCTGTTGAAGGCAGGGATAGATACGAAATGAAACAGGAGACAAAATTTGCAAAACTGCATACACTCAGGGACTGGATGTCAAAAAAGCAAATAAGCGCCTATTCCATTATCCTCAAAATGAAAAATGAAACAGATAAAATAAGATAAAATAGAACGAATGAATAAATTATACGAAGCACTGAGCGCAAACCAATCAAAGCATAGATAATGAACTGAAATAATGACAAAAAAGACATTCAGATACGCTTTCAGGAATAATTTCAGCCGTCATTTGCATAAATGCATGTATTCCCTGCAAAACTGAATCCACTGCCCCCTCCCCCTCCCCATCATCCCCCCCCCCCCACCACCTAGCACCACCTCCTAATCAAATTAATTTACCAACTACAACCTAGCCCCCCCCCCCCCCCTCCACACCCCCACCCCCCATCAACATAAAAAGAAAACCCTGATAGAACAGCGACTGATGGTACGGCTGTCGTCATAATCAGTGTCAATCGATGGCATCATTGAACTCGCTGCTTAACTTTTGTCAGTGGACTGACAGGCAGTTAAGAGCAGTGGCATATTATTATAATATAGCAGGCCATTGGTGTGGACACAATGGCCAGGAACTAGGTCAAACGCACGGCCACTGCCGGTCACTCGGAGCCATTGAACTGCAGCATTCCTCCCCACTCCACCCCCCTTCCCCCCCTTCCCCCCCCCCCCCCCTCCCCTTCGGCCCCTCCTTCTGCTTCCTTGGTTGGATTGTGTTCAGGTTTGGATACAATGGGCTTCAATTTGTTAGTGAACAATGGAAACTTATTTACGCGTGGTTGCACGCGCTCAGATACACACACCAAAAGAGGCAGAGGCAGACACACGTGCACCAACCCCCCCCCCACCACACACACACACAGAGGCAGACACACTGCACCCCCCTCCCCCCCCCCCACACACACACACAACAGAGACCGCAGACACAACAGGCAAACACACCCACATACATATACACACTTAGACACAGGCGCGACAGACACCCAGACCACACACACACACACACACTATTCGGTAGATGGCAATATTGTGTGCTGATGGAACGGATGACAAAATTACAAAACTGCATACACACGGGGACTGGGTGGAAAAAAAGCAATGAGTTCATTCCATTATCCTCGAAATAAAAGAACAAATAAAAAAATAAAAAGTACAAACCACACACATTGAATTATAATCAAATATAATATATACTATATCAATATATATATATATCAAAGGAATGATGGCCACGCACAGGTGTTATGGTGACACAGTCACACATACACACAGCAACACACACACACAGCAACACACACACACAGCAACACACACACACACACAGCAACACACACCTGAAGCAAAGACATAATCAAGGTAATTATATCCACATTTAACTAGGTACACAATTCATGAAAGGCATACACAGCAAATAGCTATAACGTAGTCTGGCCAAATTCAAGAAAAGACAACTTCTTTCATCCGTCTTATGCCCAGTTAATTATAGGAAAGCAATATAGAGTGTACAATCGTACGTCAGCCAACCAGAGATCACAGTCGAATAGGAAAACCCTTTCCTCAGTACTATGAACTGACACTATGCTAATAAAGTTCAAGAGAACTTAGTCTGTGCTAAGATCTCTTTTACAGCATTGGCTCCTATCATAAAAAAAAGTATGTTCTTTCGAGCCAGAAGGCCCATAGAGCCGGAGCGTATCCCGGTTTCTGTAGCGTTAAGCGAACTGATGGTTTTTCACCACCCCTGTGACAGGACGCTAGTCTGTCGCCAGATACTTCCCCAGCAGAGCTGGTACGCACTTGTACACCTGGGTGGAGTGAGGAAAATAGGAGTAAAGTGTCTTTCCCAAGGACACAACACCGAGCCGAGCGGGGATCGAACCCGCGACCTCTGGATCACGAGTTGACCGCCTAAACTACTCGACCGCGGTGCCTCCCGGCTCCTATCATGCAACATGGATATTGTGTAGCACGAGAGAGAGAGAGAGAGAGAGAGGAGAGAGAGAGAGAGAGAGAGAGAGAGAGACACAGAGACACAGAGACAGAGACAGAGACAGACAGACAGGAGGGAGGCAGAGACAGAGCACGCATGATCTAGAGTGTCACAGATATCACATGCAGCATCATTAACTTCTGACACAAATGACCGACCATATACATAATCACACTTAATTACCATAAAACCTTTTTTAGAGCAATTATCTCAAGGACCAAGCTAGCATTACCCTAGCACAAACTCTGGACTTCGAATCTTCAACTCTTAAAAGTCAACTTTTACCTCAATTCAAGTATGCCATAGTAGTTTACCCAACAGCTTTGGACGTGAAGGCCAGAATTTAAAACGCCATCGAACCATATGAAGAGCCACATTATTTTACCTCTGATCAATGCGATTTATAAACTTCATTTCAATATGACACTAATAAATACTGATTAGTTACACATGAGGTTCCGCTTTCAACGTGAACATTCAACAGAATATATCCCAAATCACACTATTAAACATCAAAAGCCTTATGACTTCAGCCAACTCTTCTGTGTAAAGCAACTACACACACTTTCACGGAACCAGTCCAAATAATCGATCAATAAAGTCCACACACTTTGTGTCATTAGTCCACAAACTTCACCTTCACTTATCCCGTAGTCCCATTGATCGTGGGGGCACTAATGAAGATTTTGTAACCAGCTTCCTCCACTACCCACGGTCCTCTGCTTTCTGTAGCAAATCGTTCCACTCAAGGCCAGTCCACTCTCTGATGTTGTCTTCCCATCGTTTTCTCTGTCTGCCTCTTTGTCTCCCTCCTTGTACTGTTCCCTGTAGGACAGTCTTGGCCAGTCCAGATGTTCGTGTGATGTGCCTGTATCACTTAAGTTTGCGTGTTTTTCACTGAATTCAAGAGCTCTTCATATGGCTAGCCTTTTAGTGATGTGAACTCTGTATGAGATACCAAGGAGTTTGCAAAAACATATTCATTGCCTGTATCCTTCAATGTCTGCTGTTATAGTCCCCTTTTCACATGCCTAAAGAAATAATAAAAACACGGTGTGTCATTATAATAAAAAATAAATCTGTGTGACATTGGTCCACAAACTGCATCTCATAAGTCCACACACTGTGGGAGTCCCCTCCTCTACCCTCTCTCTGTGTCTCTGTCTTTCTGTCGCTCTTTGTCTCTCTCTGTCTCTGTTTCTGTCTCCCCCCTCTCTCTCTCTCGTTCGCTCGCTCTCTTCTGCTTGTTTTCTTCTTCTTCTTCTTCTCCACAAGTTAAACTGGGACGTTAACACTGACGCTATTGTCAAAAAGGGACAACAACGTGTGTATTTTCTGAGGAAACTGAACTCATTTTGGGTTGACAAAAGGATTCTTTCCTTGTTTTACAAGTCTTACATAGAGAGTGTTCTAAGTTTTGCTTTCATTTGTTGGTACAATAACCTTAGTGTTACAAACAAGAATGGCCTGCGGAGACTTGTAAGAATCTGCTCAAAAATAATTGGAAAAGAACAAAGAGATCTCATGTCGTTCTGCAATCAGCAGCTTGTACGCAAAGCCACAACCATTTTGGCTGATCCTTCCCATGCTTTGTTTCCAGAATTTCAGTTGTTGCCTTCGGAACGCCGTTTTCAGTGTCCCATCAGCAAAACTAACAGAAAAAGAAATTCTTTTGTGCCAGTAAGCATTCGAATTCTGAATTCACAATGATGTTGACTACCTAGTTTTTACATTTCTCTGAATTACGGGGACGGGATAGCTCAGTGGTCGGAGCACTCGCTTTCCCCCAGCCAAGTTAAGCAGCGTCGAGCGTGGTTACCAGTTGGATGGGTGACCGTTTGCGTGCCTTGGCTTCAGTACAGTTCCCCCAGTTCACCCAGCTGTAAATGGGTACCTGCCCTCTTTAGGGTCAGGGAAGGTAAAGCAGCGAGGGAGAGGAGATGGGCGCCGCCCTCAATATGCTGGCCCTAGAGAAGTGAGGTCTCTGACGCCTCGCTCCCCTACGACCTTATAGGTTATGGGACTCCTTTACCTTTACCTTACCTGAATTACTTGCCTGATTGTCATTGTTATGAGTGTAGTCAATACACAATTGTGTGTGTGTGGAGGGGGGGGGGGAGGGGAGAGGGTGCGTGGGTGTGTGAAATAAGTCTGTCTTCTAGTCAACGGTCTTAAAACATTGAATTCATATATTGGTGTACGGTGTGGGTGTGCGTGGGCGTGTTCGCACACGCACGTAGGAGCGTGTGTACGTGCTGCGTATATGCGTGCGTAAAAAATAAGTTTGTATGTCTTCTAGTCAATGGGTTTAAAATTGTGTTCACAATTGATGTGCGTGCGTGCGTGCGTGCGCGTGTGTGTGTTGGTGTGTGTGTGTGTTCGTGACATTTTATTTGAAGTCATTTTGGAATGTTTTAACCGATATGAAATATATCTTTTTGTGTGTTTGAGATTTTTGATGTGTATCAATCTGCCTGTCAGTATTATAATTGCCCTTCATGGGATGATTACAGTGTTTTTGACTTGACTTGACTTGACTTGATCTCCTCCTCCTCCTCCTTCTCCTCCTCCTCCTCCTCCTCACCACCACCACCACCTTCACCCACCACCACCACCACCACCCACCACCACCACCACCACCACCACAGCTTACCCTATTGCTATTCCGACATGGTTTCAAGCTCGATACGATCGAAAAGTTCTGATCAGATGTTGGTGTTAAAAAACTATCAAAGTGGCTAATGGTTAAGAAGTCAATGCCACGCTATGTCTACAAATGACTCTCCATCACACAATGAGTCGCTTAGCACTGGAGGTCAAGTTTTAGTTCGTAATGTGTTATTCATTTGCAATTTAAAAAAAAAAGCTATACAATCCAGAAAACAGATTGAAAATCGGACAAATCAATTAAAAGTTATTGCAAATTAAAATGAGACACTGCAGAAAGTGATAAAATAAGAAATGGACAAGTTTAGCACCGTAACAGGTTAGTCAGAATGAGGGTTTGGGTGTTTTAACATGTCTTTTTAAAACAAAAAGAAGTAAAAATGATGCCTTGATACTTCAGTACAAGGTAGAAGAATGGCTATAGATTATTAATCAGTCACAATCTCAAAATCAACAACCTGACCCCCACCTGCCTAAAATGGCTCCTGGTGGAAGTAGCTCAGGTGCGAAGCGACTCATTTCGTGGTGGAGCGTCACATAACCAAAACTTAACACGCTGAGGTCGCCCACAGTAAGCCTTATGTTTGACAGATAATAAGTACTGCAGTGCATGTTGTTTTCAGGGGGAGCCATAGACAGTTGAACGTCCTTGAGAGAGAGACAGAGACAGAGTCAGAGACAGACAGACAGATAGACAGACAGACAGACAGACAGAGAAGAGAGAGAGAGAGAGGAGAGAGAGAGAGAGAGAGAGAGAGAGAGAGAGAGAGAAATGACAATAATAATAATAATAATAATAAATGGAATTTATATAGCGCTATATCTTGCAGAGACATGACAATGACAAATTCTTTTATTTCGAGGATAATGAATAAGCACCCATGTGCTTTTTTACATCCAGTCCCCGCCCGTAGGGATACATATTAATAATAACCCAACACTTATACAGCCTCACGAGAGAGAGAGAGAGGAGAGAGAGAGAGAGAGAGAGTGAGAGAGAGAGAGAGAGAGAGGAGAGAGAGAGAGAGAGAGAGAGAGAGAGAGAGAGAGAGAGAGAGAGAGAGCGAGAGAGAGACAAATGACAAATGACAATGATAAATGATAAATTATTTTATTTCGAGGAAAATAAATAAGCACTCTTGTGCTTTTTTACATCCAGTCCCCGCCCGTAGGGATACATCTTAATAATAACCCAATACTTATACTCTCACACAGCAGAAACAAAGGGGAATAACCCTTTTAAAAAACACACAAAGCAACAACAAAAACATACAAACAAATGAAAAACCCTAAAAACACTACCACTACCACCCAAACAAACAACAAAAAAAACCCCAACCCCCAAATAAAAACCACCCACAAACAAACCAAACAAACAAACAAAAGAAAAAGAAAACAACAACAACAACAAGAAACAAAGAAAAACAAACAAGAACAACAACAACAAACCCAAGAAAAACAACACAACAACAACAACAACAATCAAACTTATAAAGTCATAAAAATAAACATCTACACATTCTAAAATGGTACACATAGTTCTTACACATAACAATAAGATATTGAAATAGGGCATTCATTAAAACTTAAGTACAGCCGACAAGCCTAATAAAATATTGAAGATATAAAGTATGAATCCTTCATCAGGATACACAACAACTACAACTATACGTATAAACGGTAAAAGGTGGGGAGAGAGAGGAGAGAGAGAGAGAGAGAGAGAGAGAGAGAGAGAGAGAGAGAGAGAGAGAGAGAGAGAGAGAGAGAGAGAAGAGAGAATGACAATGACAATGACAATGACAAATTCTTTTATTTCGAGGATAATGAATAAGCACTCATGTGCTTTTTTACATCCAGTCCCCACCCGTAGGGATACATCTTAATAATAACCCAACACTTATACAGTCTCACAGTAGAAACATGGGGAGAGAGAGAGAGAGAGAGAGAGGAGAGAGAGAGAGAGAGAGAGAGAGAGAGAGAGAGAGAGAGTCAGACGCTCAGAGACACGGAGGTACAGCAAAGAAAGAAGAAGAAGAAGAAAAGAAGAAGAAGAAGAAGAAGAAGAAGAATTGCGCAGAAAGAAGAATTGCGCAGAAGAATTGCGCAGAAGAAGAAGAATTGCGCAGAAAAAGAAGCAGAAGAAGAAGAAGCAGAAGCAGAAGCAGAAAAAGAAGAAGAAGAAGAAGAAGAAGAAGAAGAAGAAGAAGAAGAAGAAGAAGAAGAAGAAGAAGAAGAAGAGGAAGAAGAAGAAGAGAGAAGAAGAAGTCTGAGAAATTTACACAAAAGAAGAGCAAGAAGAAGCAGAAGCAGAAGACAGAAGCAGAAGAGAAGAAGAAGAAGAAGAAGAAGAGACAGAGGAATAGACACAAAGAAAGAGAATCACATAGACAGAAAACACGAGCCAATGCTGTTAGGCAAATTATGGCAAAGGTGTGATTACAACTTAAAAAGAAAATTGGTAGTACCTACAACTTTGGAAAATACGTTTATCTTGACCCTTTGCCCCCATGCACCCCGTCCCTCCCCTTTCCTCCACCCTTTCCCTCACTCCTTAGAAAACATTTTTATTTCAAAAATTGCAGTTTTCTGATATAACACACACATTCATACTCGCGCGTGCGC
>CM054149.1:61660529-61700529 GCA_028751875.1 Rapana venosa | reverse complement strand
ATATGACGTTGTCGGCAAGAAATGATGCCGATGTTGCCTAGATGGTGGATCGGTGGTCTAGAGGTAATGCACCTGCCTAGAAAGTCAAAAGTCCGGGTTCAAGGTGTGCGGGGTGGTTCGATCCCCGTTTGGGCGCGAAACTTTTCCCCCCATCCATTAGACCATGAGTGGTGGTCTGGGTGCTAGTCTTTCAGATGAGACCATAAACCAAGGTCCCGTGTGCCTCTCATGATTTTGCACCCGTAAAAAATTACCCACCGGCAACAAGAGAGTTGTCCCTGGCAAAATTCTGTAGAAAAAAAAGCCTCTCTGATAGGGAAACAAAATACAGTTGCAAACAGATCCCCAAAAATAGAATAGGTGGCGCTGCTCTTGTGGCGACGCGCTCTCCCCGGAGAGAGCAGCCCGAATTTCACGCAGAAAAAACTCTGCCGTGACCTATAGTGGTATGAAAAAAGAAGAAAAAAAAAGAAGAAAAAGGAAGTCGTACTGAGTGTCTTCCCTTGGGGTTGTTTTTCTCTAATTCATTTTGGATGGGACTGAGTGTGTCTGTTTGCATACCCCTCTTCTGTCAAGTCCTGGGGGGATGGGGGGCTGGGAGGGGGAAGAGGGGAGAGGGGGGGGGGACGAGTTGTGACTCATGTGCTCCCTTTTCTTTCTCCTTTCTCCTCTCTCCTCTCTCTCTCTCTCTCTCTCTCTCTCTCTCTCTCTCTCTCTCTCTCTCTCTCTCTCTCTCTCTCTCTCTCTCTCTCTCTCTCTCTTTAGTTTTCCTTCTTCAGCTAGAGCTCTGAGGTTCACCAATGGCAGGATTTTGCGTATGCGAAAGTTCTTGTCACTCTCTACACTGCTCCTCTTTCACAGATAATAAATCGCCATCAGATCAACCATCATTTCTATGCAGACGACTCTCAGATTCTTAGCAGTGATACTCCTGAAAATCTGCAAAGAGGAATTTAAAGAAGAAGAAGTCGAAGAAGAAGAATTCGAAGAAGAATTCGAAGAAGAAGAATTCGAAGAATTGCGAAGAAAAAAAATTGTGAAGAATTGCAAAGAATTGCGAAGAAAAAGAAGAGAAGACGAAGAAGCAGAAAAAGAAGAAGAAGATGAACAAGAACAAGAAGAACAAGAAGAACAAGAACAAGAAGAGCAAGAACGAGAAGAGACCTGTTTAATCAGTGCAATGCTGGGGGGAATGAAAGCGTTTTAAAGAGAGAATGCATGTAGCAATGTAGACAGGTACCGTTCCCCTCGAATCGTTTTCTCTCCAGTAACTGCCGCTTCAACGAAGTATCGACTAAGTGAGCAAACAATCCAGCGTGAGCAAATGGGCACAGATGCTGGATGACGTGGATCGGTGGTCTAGAGGTAACGCGCCTGTCTAGAATGCGAAAAGTCCGGGTCGGGTGTGTGCGTGGTTCGTACCCCGTTTGGGCCCGAAATTTTTCCCCATCCATTAGACCATGAGTGGTGGTCTGGGCGCTAGTCTTTCGGATGAGACGATAAACCGAGGCCCCGTGTGTTACACAAAATTTTCAGCGCACGTAAAAGAACCCACGGCAACAAGGGAGTTGTCCCTGGCAAAATTCTTAGAAAAAAGCCACTCTGATAGGAAAACAAATACAGTTGCAGACCAAAAAAAAAAAAAAAAGAAAAAAAAAGGAAAAAAAAGGGTGGCGCTGCTCTTGTGGCGACGCGCTCTCCCCGGGGAGAGCAGCCCGAATTTCACGCAGAGAAATCTCGTGACTTAAAGTGGTATAAAAAAAAATAATAAAATAAACCACTGTTATGTTTCCCACCTTCCCATTCCAACTATCTGCATTGCACTCACTGAAGTGGACCACCGGTGGTCTAGAGGTAACGCACCTGCCTAGAAAGCGAAAGGTCCGAGTTTCGAGTGTATGTGGCGGTTCGATCCCCGATTGGCCTGAAACGTTTCCCCCGCATCCACTAGATCGTGAGTGGTGGTCTGGCTACTAGTCTTTCGGATGAGACGATAAACCCGGGGTCCTGTGCGCAGTAATCATAATAATAATAATAATAATAATAATAATAAGAAGAAGAAGAAGAAGAAGAAGAAGAAGAAGAAGAAGAAGAAGAATTATAATGATAATAATAAATGAAATTTATATAGCGCTGTATCTTGCACAGACAAATCAAAGCGCTTGCACTCAACTCATTCTTACACAGTCATAATAATAATAATAATAATAATAATCATGTATGGAATTTATATAGCGCTGAATCTTGTAAAGCAACAAATCAAAGCGCTCAGATGACTTTTAAAAAAAATCGAGGATAATGGAATAAGCATTCATGTGCTTTCTTACATCCAGTCCCCGTGTGTATGCGGTTTTGTAAATTTTGTAATCTGTTCCCACCGGCACGGCACACTATGGCCTACTCTTTCGAAAAGCGGAACAGGATTTAACACGTGCGCCTGATGTTCTGCATGCGTTCGCACACGGGGCCTCGGTTTATAGTCTCATCCGAAGGACTTTGACATTCAGTTCGATTTTTTTGTCAAACTGGGAAGAAAGGGCGAGGCTGGGAATCGAACCCAGAGCCTCACGGTTTACTTGTTGGCAGGCAAACGTCTTAACTATCCTGCCACCTTCCTTACTCGTGTAGTGCAAAATAACCCACGGCGACAAGAGAGTTGTCTCTGGCAAAATTCTGTTGAAGAGAGCCGCTTTGACAGAAGACAAGAATGCAAAATTAGGCAGACAGGACAAGAAAAAAACACTAATGGGTGGCGCTGCTCTTGTGGCGACGTGCTCTCCCCGGGGAGAGCGGTCCAAATTTCACGCAGATGAATCTTCCGTGACTTAAAGTGGTATTCAATACAATAATTTTTCTTTTCTTCTTCTTTATCATCATCATCATCATCATCATCATCATCATCATCATCATCATCATCATCATCATCATCATCATCATCTCATCTTCTCTTCTTCTTCTTCTTCTTCTTCTTCTTCTTCTCTTCTTCTTCTTCTTCTTCTTCTTCTTCTTCTTCTTCTTCTTCTTCTCTCTCCTCCTCCTCTCCTCCTCCTCCTCCTCCTCCTCCTCCTCCTCCTCCTCCTCTCTCCTCCTCCTCTCCTCCTCCTCTCCTCTCTCCTCTCTTCTTCTTCTTCTTCTTTGTTCTTCTTCTTCTTCTTCTTCTTCTTCTTCTTCTTCTTCTTCTTCTTCTCCTTCTCTTCTTCTTCTTCTTCTTCTTCTTCTTCTTCTTCTTCTTCTCTTCTTCTTCTTCTTCTTCGTCGTCGTCGTCGTGTCGTCGTCGCGCCGTCGAACGCTCAGACAGGAACTATTCTTGTCTGTTATGACACAGCTACCATAATGGTGAGAAGGAAAACCAGACACATGTGCTTCCCCCCCCCCCCCCCCCCCGCCCACCCCCCAAACCACAACAACAAAAAACAAACACACACACACACAAACCACAAAAAACCACCACAACAAAACCTCAACTGAACCCCCCCCCCACCCCCACCATCCCCACCCCACACAAAAATGGTCAAACTATCTACAACTTTACAAAACCGAATCAAAACAATAACACGCTCTCCCCCCCCCCCCTCTCCCCACCCCCTACCCCTGTCAACTGACCACTCAGTAATGCTTTTACTCAACACCCATTCAGACCTTTGAGGGCTGACCACACAGAGGTAGCCTAACTGACCAAATGCAGAAGCCAGGGGGACCCAGGGCAGTATTGACCTCCAGATCACAGTAGGGGGTCATAGAGTGGACGGCACACACTAAACTTAGTAGGAGAACACATTTCTAGTGACTAGCCCGGTGCTGCCTTTGGCACAGAGCCTGCGTGTGTGCGTGCGCGCGCGCGCGCGGTGTGTGTGTGTGTGTATAAGTGTGTGTGTGTGTGTGTGCATGTGAATGCTTTGAACGTGGGCATGTCGATGTACACAAACACACGTGCGTGAGCGCACACACGCACTCACACACAGATATGCATACACATACGCACACGCACACACGTGTACTCTCTCTCACACACATTTTCGTCTAATATCAATTTCAGTGAATAGAGGTAAAATGGCACGCACACAAACACACACACACACCACATACACACACACATGCACGCACGCACGCACGCACGCGCCCCCACACACAATTTTTTAGGTGAACAGACGTAAAATGGAGTACACAACACACACACACACACACACACACACACACACACACACAACACACACACACACACACACACACACACACACACACACACACACACACACACACACACACGCGCGCGGTTTTTAGGCGAACAGACGTAACATCACACACACACACACACACACACACACACACACACACACACACACACACACACACACACACACACCACACACACACACACACACACACACACACACACACACACACGGTTAGGCGAACAAACGTAAAATCGAACATACACACACAAACGCGTCCGCGCGATTTTTTTTAGATGAATGGCTTGACGGGGAAAATGCCGTTGCACTGCTTATTCAATGTGAAAAGGTAAAAGGTAAAGGAGTCCCATAACCTATAAGGTCGTAGGGGAGCGAGGCGTCAGAGACCTCACTTCTCAAGGGCCAGCATATTGAGGGGGGCGCCCATCTCCTCTCCCTCGCTGCTTTACCTTCCCTGACCCTAAAGAGGGCAGGTACCCATTTACAGCTGGGTGAACTGGGGGAACTGTACTGAAGCCAAGGCGCGCAAACGGTCACCCATCCAACTGGTAACCACGCTCGACGCTGCTTAACTTGGCTGGGGGAAAGCGAGTGCTCCGACCACTGAGCTATCCCATCCCCTTTTATTCAATGTACCATCTGAAAATAAAAGTTTGACGTAGATTTGACTTTGACTTTGACACACTGGCTGCACACATACATGGACATAGACACAGACAGACACACCTCTTTTTTCTGGGTGCTTACGGGGAAAGGAAAAAAAAAAGAAAGAAAGAAAAAGGAAAAAACAGAAAGAAAGAAAAAGAAAACTAGAAAGGGGGCTATCCAGCCGATTAACAGCGTTATATTGTCAAAAGGACATTTTGTAAGATTTTGCTGGTCTGGAAATGATCATCTCATAATGGTGTGTCTTTTGTTGTTTGGTATTGGTGTTGTTCTTGTTGGTGTTGGTAGTGTTGTTGATTTCCCCACAGCCACAGGCGAATCTTCAAGCAATACTAAACTTGTAACAGGTATCGAGTTTGAGTCTTTTCCGAATCCACCTGCCCCATCTTTTCCGTCATTTAAATTCGCTAGTGTGTTTTTCTTGGTATTGTTAATAAAGGAAGATGACATTAACGGGGTATAATATGTATGTGTTCACAGAAAACGTGAAAAACTTGTGCTACAAGATGAGAAATGTTGACAAGAATGAAAGCTAAAAAAATGAGTTGCCTGTCTCTCCCTGCTCATGCGCATAACACCCCACAATGGCTTCCGCCAGTTATCGCCGCCATCATGGAGTCTTCAAAGCCAGCTAAAATCAGAAACTAACATAGGAACAGATATTATTCTAAAGCATAACATAAAAATTCTTTCGACTAATATCACTTTGAGTGAACAGACGTAAAATCGAAGCAACAACAACAACATAGATATTTTTTATTCTTCTTCACCAAACGCTCAGATAGCAACTTGAGATTGTTGTCTGTCATTTGTGCAAAAAAAAAAATGTGTTGCGCTTCCGTTAAGTGCCTGACAAGTCAGGCCCAGCGTATCAGACGTCGGCATGGGAGAGAACTGGTATCTTTGAAAAAAAAATTGCTGGAAAGAAAAGGCAGGAGAACTGACCAAGAAGGGAGAAAATAGACAAGAAGGAGGCGACAGGAAGAATAGGAAACAAGGCAGAGACAAAGAGAGGGATGGAAAAGAGGAAATTCCTAGCACAGAATTTCCAGAAGGTGGGGATGCTATTTATACTGATAGCCCCCTGGCTGATCCGCGGGGGATAAATCATATATAACTATGTGAACGGTTTCTTCTTTAAATTCTTGAAAATATTGAACCGATCTCATCATCTTCGTTATAAAGCCTCCACGGTAGAACACAGTCGAAGGACAACACACACTGGAGCTGTGGTCTAGAGGTAACGCACCTGCCTAGAAAGTGATGTCTGGGTTTGAAGTGTGCGGTAGATCTTTCTCCCTCGTGCCTGAAACCTCACCCCTCCCCTCATCCACTAGACCGTCAGTGGTGGTCTGGATGCTAGTCTTTCAGATGAGGCGATAAACCGAGTGTGCAGCACGTATTTAGCGCGCGTAAAAGGATCCAAAGCAGCAAGAGAGTTGTCGCTAGTAAACATTCTGTACAACAAAAGCCACTCTAAAATACACACGCAGACAGGAAAAGGAAAAAGAATGGGTAGCGCTGCTCTTGTGGCGACACGCTCTGGCTGGAAAGAGCAGTCCGGATTTTATTCAGAGAGATCCGTCGTGTTTTAAAGTGGGATACAATACAATGCAATGCAATACAATACTATACAATACATTACAATGCAATACAGTGCAACACAATTGGATACAATACAGCACAGTACACTGCAGAACAGTAACAGTACAATACCATACAGTACGATACAATACAATACAGTACACTGCGATACAATACAACACAGCACAATACAACACAATACAATACAACACAGTATAATACAATGGAATACAGTACAATGCAATACAATCAAATCCAATACAATGCAATACAATATAATCCAACACAATACAATACAGTACAGTACAATACAGTACAGTACAATACAATGCAATGCATTACTACACAACACAATACAACACGATGCGATACAATACAGCACAACACTATGCAGCACAATACGACACAATACAACACAGTACCGATACAAAACAAAACAACCCGATACAACACAACACAACACAATATAATAGAACACAATACGATACAATACAACACAACACGATACAATACAACACAACACGATATAATACAACACAACACAATATAATACAATATAATATAATACAACATTATACGATACACTGTAACACAATACAACACAACACGATACAATACAACACAATGCAACACGATACGATACAATACAACACAACGCAATACAACACGATACAACACAACACAACACAAAACAACACAACACAATACGATACAAATGGGGAAACCTTAGCCTCTCCACGGGCCGGCATAGTGAGGGCGGCGCCCATCTCCTCTCCCTTTACCTTCCCTGACCCTAAAAACAGCAGGTATCCTATTAATTTACCGCTGGGTGAACTGGGAGACTGTACTGACACGGTGGGGGCGGATGACAAAATTTACAAAACTGCATACACACGGGGACTAGATGAAAAAAAGCACATGAGAGCTTATTCCATTATCCTCGAAATAAATGGATAAATGGATAAAAGAATAAATCAATCAATCAACAATAAATCAATCCTGAAGACAAGGCACAAAACGGTCCGTCACCCATCCACCGCTTGGTAACCACCACGCTCAAGGCTGCGTAACTTAACAACCGTTAGTTCATTTATTTATTTATAATAATAATAATGATAATGATAATAATAATAATAATAATAATAATAATAATAATAATAATAAAAAATGGAATTTATATAGCGTTATATCTTGTAAAAAAACAACAAATCAAAGCGCTTGCATCCATTCCACTCCTACACATGCAACCAACAATGATTAATAGTTTAAAAAGTTCAAATACACACAAACACACGCGCGCACGCGCAACACACACACACACACACACACACACACACACACACACACACACACACACACACACACACACACACACACACACACACACACACACAGGTTATATGCTTCAGCAGGGTGATGAGAATTTAGGCCACTGAAGGCAAGGACAGATAATTATGAGATGAAACTGTAGGGGGAGGTCTTAGGTTTGAAATAGGTATGTCTTGAGGCTGGATTTAAAAGTGTTGTAAGTAGGCTTTTCGCGAAGGGAGAGAGGGAGGTCATTCCAGATCACTGGACCAGAAACAGAGAAAGAGCGACGGCCAACGGTGGACTGGTTGAATCTAGGTATTTGTAAGCACAGGGTATCTGCAGCAGAGCGGAGGGAACGAGAAGGAGTGTACACGTGAAGACATTCACAGAGGTGATTATTTATTATACCGATGATAATGGAATAAGCAAACATATCCTTTTTTCTACATCCAGTCCCCGTGTGTATGCGGTTTGGTACATTTTGTCATCTGTTCCCACCGGCACACAATGGCCTCTACTCTTTCGAAAAGCGGAACAGGATTTAATGTGTGCGCAAAATGTGTCTGCGTGCGTTCGCACGCGGCCCCCCCCCCCCCCCCCCTCGGTTTATAGTCTCATCCGAAGGACTGGAGGGGAAAATAGCGAGTGCTCTGACCACTGGGCTATCCCACAATCCGTGCAATGCCCGTGGACCCCCAAAAAAACCCCAAACCCAAAATACCCCCCCCCCCCCCAAAAAAAAAACAAAAAAACCCAGCAAAGGAGAAAGACGTGTTAGGAGGACACAGGTAAGTGGCACTTCCACTACTAAACTGCCTCTCGGATAAGATGGCGGGTTTTTTTTTATCCCTTCTTTTTTTATATTTACTTGCTGTCACTTCAACGCAGTATCGATTAAAAGAGAAAATCATGTGGGGGGGTTTCCTCCCCCCCCCCCTCCTTTGTGTGTGTGTGTGTGTGTGTGTGTGTGTGTGTGTGTGTGTGTGTGTGTGTGTGTGCCAGTGAATGTTTGCTCAGGTGCTTGAGGGGGTCTGAGCTCTACTGTGGGCTGAAAACTCCTTTCTGCAACAAAATGAACCAAAAATAAAAAGGGAAGTTTCCTGGTATAGTTGGTTCCCATTCCTTTAGTGGATCGCTGGTCTAGAGGTAACGCGCCTGCCTAGAGAGCAAAATGTCCGGGTCGGAAGTGTGCGGTGGTTCGATCCCCGTTTGGGCCTGAAACTTTTTCCCCCATCCATTAGACCATAAGTGGTGGTTTGGGTGGTAGTCTTTCGGATGAGAGGATAAACCCGAGGTCCCGTGTGTTACACAAAATTATTTAGCGCATGTAAAAGAACCCACGGCAACAAGAGAGTTGTCCCTGGAAAAATGATGTAGAAAAAAGCCACTCTGATAGGGAAACAATTACAGTTGCAGGACGAAAAGAAAAAAACAAAAGGGTGGCGCTGCTCTTGAGGTGACGCGCTCTCCACGGGGAGAGCAGCCCGAATTTCACACAGAGAAATCTGCCGTGACTTAAAGTGGTGTTAAAAACATCACCCTATGGCCCAGGGTCTCTCTCTCTCTCTCTCTCTCTCTCTCTCTCTCTCTCTCTCTCTCTCTCTCCTCTCTCTCTCTCTTTCTCTCTCTCTCTCTTTCTCTCTCTCTCTCTAACTCTTACTCTCTCTCTCTCTCTATCTCTCTCTCTCTACTTAACTCTCTCTCTCTCTCTCTCTCTCTCTCTCTCTCTCTCTTTCTCTCTCTCTCTCTATCTCTAACTCTAACTCACTTCTCTCTCTCTCTCTCTCTCTTTCTCTCTCTCTCAATCTCTGTCTGTCTGTCTGTCTGTCTGTCTCTCTCTCTCTCTCTCTCACTCTCTGAGAGAGTCTGTTCTATGATTTTCTAATGACCCATGAAAATGTCACATTTCTTTCACCACAAATGTTTTAATCAAAACCGCTAATAGTTTCAGTTACACAAATTGTCTCCGCGCATGGTATAGTTAGTTATTGTTAATATCCACCCTTATTCAATTTTTGTTTCAAAAAATAAATTTCTGAGTATATTTAAGCATTCTCTCTGATGTTCTCTATATCTTGCTTGCCTTCCAGTATGTGTGTGTGTGTGTGTGTGTGTGTGTGTGTGTGTGTGTGTGTGTGTGTATTGTTTTCCATGCAATTCTATGTCAATATGCATATTTTCCCTTCTTATTTAGTTATTTATTATTTTGAGGGCTGAATGTAAAAAAGCATGTAATGCTTAATACACTACCCTCTAAAAAAAAGTTCTCTCTCTCTCATCTGTGTTCTACGATTATTGTCTCAATAAACTTCATGTAGTACCAGTGTTGTGTTTCTTGAGCATGCTAATTTTATCAGGACAGAATAATGTATTGATGTTTGTGTTTCTCCTCATGAAAGGGGCTGTTGGTCTGTATTCATTAATTTTCAGAGTTCAGAGTTCAGATCTCTCTCTCTCTCTCTCTCTCTCTCTCTCTCTCTCTCTCTCTCTCTCTCTCTCTCTCTCTCTCTCTCTCTCCTCTCTCCCCCTCTCCCTCTCCTCTCCTCTCCTACTTCTCCCCTCTCCACCTCAACGCTAGTTATAGTAGAATACGTGTGTTGTGTCTCAAAGTGATTGTTGTCCTAAAGTGGATAGGCTCACCGGAGATGTTTTTGTTGTTATTGTGCGTTCCCCAGTTTAACACGGAGGGGGGGGGGGGGAGGGGGAGGGGGGAAGGGGGTCACCCAGAATTTGAACTCTGACTCACTCATCCCACCTGGGAGAATCACTGTGCGATTGAAATTGCACACTACTGAATGAGAAGTTTGCGTGTGTGACTGGGGTTGGTTTTTTTTTTTAAGTACCTCGCCATATAGGCAGCCACACTCCAACTTTAGAGGAACTTTTTCCTCCTTTAAAAAGGAGAGTGCGGGTTTATTTATTTAGTCATTTATTTATTTATTCTTTTATATCGAGGATAATGGAATAAGCACTCATGTGCTTTTTTTTACATCCAGTCCCCGTGTGTATGCGGTTTTGTAAATTTTGTCATCTGTTTCCACCGGCACACAATGGCCTACTCTTCCGAAAAGCGGAACAGGATTTACCGTGTGCGCAAGATGTTCTGCATGTGTTCAAACATGGGGCCTCGGTTTATAGTCTCATTCGAAGGTTGTTACGTTAAGAGCTTGTCACAGCTGAAGGCAATCTCAACGCAACATTTTACAGCATAACACCATGTTAGGGTAGGCCTTGGCGATTAGCTGACATCAATCACTGACACAGCTGTTGGCCTGGGCCAAACGGACGTTAAGAACTTCCTTTTGCCCCCAGGTCTGGACACTTCTTGTCGAACCTTACCTTCTCCTTTCCTTTAGGTAAAAGGGTAAAGGAGTCCCATAACCTAATAAGGTCGTAGGGGAGCGAGGCGTCAGAGACCTCACTTCTCTAGGGCCAGCATATTGAGGGCGGCGCCCATCTCCTCTCCCTTGCTGCTTTACCTTCCCTGACCCTAAAGAGGGCAGGTACCCATTTACAGCTGGGTGAACTGGGGGGACTGTACTGGAGCCAAGGCGCGCAAACGGTCACCCATCCAACTGGTAACCACGCTCGACGCTGCTTAACTTGGCTGGGGGAAAGCGAGTGCTCCGACCACTGAGCTATCTCGTCCCCTTTCCTTTACCAGATTAAAAAAAGGGGGGCGGGATAGCTCAGTGGTCGGAGCACTCGCTTTCCCCCAGCAAAGTTTAGAAGGATAGGTGGTCTAGAGGTAACGCGCCTGTCTAGAAAGCGAAAAGTCCGGGTCGGAAGTGTGCGGTAGTTCGAATTCTGTTTGGGCCCGAAACTTTTCCCCCATCCGTTAGATCATGAGTGGTGGTCGGGCGCTAGTCTTTCGGATGAGAGGATAAACCGAGGTCCCGTGTGTTACACAAAATTATTCAGCGCACGTAAAAGAACCCACGGCAACAAGAGAGTTATCCCCGGCAAAATTCTGTAGAAAAAAGCCACTCTGATAGGGAAACAAATACAGTTGCAGGGAAAAAAGATTGGGTGGCGCTGCTCTTGTGGCGACGCGCTCTCCCCGGGGAGAGCAGCCCGAATTTCACGCAGAGAAATCTCGTGACTTAAAGTGGTATAAATAGAAATAAATAAAGAAAGTTAAGCAGCGTTGAGCATGGTTACCAGATTGGGGGGCTGTCAATACACTGACGGATTGCAAGTCTCAAGACAAACGATTCCAAATCTGACAATTCCTAGTATCTTGTAGATTGGATAAAATCACTTTTTTTAGAGAAAGCTGGGGAGTAGTGTCTTCTCTGTTGGCTGTTTCGACCGAGTTTTGTATTTATTAACTATCTCTTCAAGGCTTTTTTCCTTGAGAGAGGAGAGAGAGAGAGAGAGAGAGAAGAGAGAGAGAGAGAGAGAGAGAGAGAGAGAGAGAGAGAGAGAGAGGAGAGAGAGAGAGAGAGAGAGGAGAGTGAGGGAGGGAGAGGGAGAGAGAGAGGTTGGGGGTTGGGTGGGGGGTCGTGTTTTCATGGTTTTTTTGGTAGAAAACGATGTACTAAACAGTTTAAGAATCATTTCCAGTTACGTTTGGACTAGATTCGGACAGTGTAAGGCCTAAAACTAGATTAGGACAACAAAACCATTTAAGGACACCATTCACGTGTCTCCTTTGTAATGATGGCTACAGAGCAGCATCAAGTGACAGGGGCTGCCAAAACACAGGACTTCATAATGGCATCCAGTATGCGTGTGCGCGTGTGGGTATACACACACGCACGCACGCACACACGCACGCACGCACACACACGCACACATGCACGCACGCACACAGATAATTAAATATATCTCTCTCCCTCCCTCCCTCCCCTCCCTCCCTCCCATGTAAAAGCACGCTTGCACAAGAGCGGTACCACCCATTTCCCCCCTTCCTGTTATTTATTATTTTAAATTTATTTTATACCACTGTAAGTCACGAGATTTCTCTGCGTGAAATTCGGGCTGCTCTCCCCGGGGAGAGCGTGTCGCCACAAGAGCAGCGCCACCCTTTTTTTTCTTTTGGTCTGCAACTGTATTTGTTTCCCTATCAGAGTGGCTTTTTTTCTAAGAATTTTGCCAGGGACAACTCTCTTGTTGCTGTGGGTTCTTTTACGTGCGCTTAAAATTTTGTGTAACACACGGGACCTCGGTTTATCGTCTCATCGAAAAGACTAGTGCCCAGACCACCACTCATGGTCTAATGGATGGGGAAAAATTTCGAGCCCAAACGGGATACGAACCACGCACACACCCGACCCGGACTTTTCGCATTCTAGACAGGCGGTTACCTCTAGATCACCGATCCACGTGTACTTGTATAAGCAAGTGTATTTGTGTTCTCTGCCGTATAAATCTAGTGACATTCATCTGGTGGCGCTGCTCTTGTGGCGACGCGCTCTCTTCCTGGGGAGAGCAGCCCAGATTTCACGCAGAGGAATCTGCACAAAGTGGACCATCCACCTATCCCGTAATCCCATGAATTGTGGGGGCACCGATAGAGATTTTGCAACCAGCTTCCTCCATTCCCCGCGGCCCTCTGATGAACCACAAACACAAAGTACGAATGTATAATTGTCACGACACACTGACAGAGAACGGAAGATTTTTTTGTGTATTTAATTTAAAAAAAAACCTTCTGATTTCAAAATTGTTTATGCACTATGCGTGTTTTAACATGTCACAGATAGCCTGCATCCCCCCCCTGATTTTTGCCTCCGTGACAGCAAGCTTCCTGTAATCTTAGCCTGTAGACACCATCATCCTTCTGCGGGATGCAGTGTAGCTTTACACGCTGCAGCCAGTCACGGAAAGTGTAGAGTCATGTTCTTTTGTCAGAAAGTGTCTGACTCTTATTCCGGCACGCACGCGAGATCGCCATTACTTTTGTGAAGAAGGATCATAACTCTGTGCCGTTCCGTTTTCTGATACGCTGAAACACCGTTGTCGTATTCATGGACAGGTGTGGGGATTTTTCAACAGTGAGTTGAGCAGGAAACAGTTAAAAAAGCGTGTTTTATAAAAAAATAAATCATTTACGCTCGGTGTCAGGATGCCGCGGGGGTGGGGGTGGGGGTGGGGGGTGGGGGGTCGGGGCGCCTGTTAGTATAAAAAATGATCCCCACCTTTTGGAAATTCCGTGCTACGAATTCCTTTTTGTCTATCCCTTCTGTTTTTTTCTGCCTTGTTCATTTTCTTCCTGTCATCTCATTCTTGTTTAATTTATGCCTTCTTGATCCATTCTTTTGCTTTTTTCCAATAAAGACCTAAAAGATAACAGTTCTCTCCTATGCCGAAGTCGGATGCACTGGACCTGACTTGTCAGGCGCTTAACGGGAGCACAACGTACTTTTTACTCATTAAGACAAACAACTATTGCTGGTGTCTGCGTGCTCGAAGTAGGAAAAAAATCATTTACAATTTCACAAGGCATACATTTGAATTTAGTCACTTTATTCCACTGTGTGCATATTGAAATTCGGTTACCAAATTTTACAGATCTCTAATGATAAATTTTTCCAGATTCCATCATGATTACTAGGATTTTGTTCGTACAAGATTCGGTGACGTAGATTGAGAACCTTTTACCAGATTATACTGTGTGTTTGGGGTTTCTTTTCCATATCCCATGAAGAATTCAAGAATTCCCTGTTACATTAAACTGCACAGACATACTCGTATGTTGGGATTCATTTTTCAGATTCCCTCGCATGAATATCAGTTGGAGAACATTTACCATGCCAAGTCAGTGACCTGGTTTGCCTGTAGTAGAGTATCAGCAGAATCCTCCAGTTTAGAGACTGTACCATCCAGCCACCATCGCCTTTGTGTGTCTGTGACACGTGACCTGACCTCACTTCCTGTCATCTCCCTGTTTTATTTATTTTATTTTATTTATTTATTCTTGTATATCGAGGATAATGGAATAAGCACTCATGTGCTTTTTTACATCCAGTCCCCGTGTGTATGCAGTTTTGTCAAATTTGTCATCTGTTTCCACCGGCACACAATGGCCTACTCTTCCGAAAAGCGGAACAGGATTTAACGTGTGCACAATATGTTCTGCATGCGTTCGAACTGTGGGGTCACTAGCGCATGACGTTAAAGACTCTAAGTGACGTGTCTTCAGCACACTGAACCTGGCGAAGCCAGTTACTCTTCAGCCTGCAAAATGCATGCTAGGTATAGATTACTGGTGTCATCCAGTTCCTGGGAACCCCCTTCTTGCTTATTGTCTGCCTTCTTGGTCCATTCTCCCGCCTTTTTTTCAGAAACACTTAAAAGATAACAATTCTCTCCCATGCCTAAGTTGGATGCACTGTGCCTGACTTGTCAGGTGCTGAATAGTAGCGCTTGGCATTTTAGCTCCTTTGACAAATTACAATAGTTGCTTCTGAGCACTCCATGAAGCCGATATTCTTTCCTTCATGTCATCGGAAGATGGCATCTTTAATCTTTAGATTAAAACTCATTTCATGGAAAATTGAATATTTACAAAACCAAAATGTGTATATGAAGCAATGTCATTTCTCTCCAACATTTCTTAATTTTTGAATGTTTTATTTGAAGCAGAATGTACAGGGGAAATGTTTGGATTTCATTACAAACATTCACTGATGTTAAAGCCATTTGCAAAGATGCCTCTCTTGTTGATAACCTAAAAAAGGACAATCACCAGTTGGAAGACCTTTGTAGTTGTGATGTTAAGGTTGTGAGCTTCAGCTTCGTTCACTATCATGTTCATTATATTTCCAAACTAATATCACTTTCGTAAACAGGGTTTTAGATAAAAGAGTCATTCATTGGCTGCCTTTAGTGTCAATCAGGAATTCCACTTTCTACATTCGATAATAGATATTAAAATTCATTCGCCATAGTTTTTGGGACACAGGGATTATAAACAAAGCCACCTTAACTGTCAGTGGGGGATTCAATTCAATTCATTCCACAAATTTACCCCAATTCATGGTGAAGTTCAGATCTATAAAGCAAGTTCCATAGATGTGTGAAGAATTATGCCCACATTATTTTGCATATGCTGGTGTTATTTCACTTATGGTTTACTAGCACGAGTGGTTTTGGGGAGTCACTGACTAGTCCCAACATTGTGAACCCATTTGATTTCACCCATTTCCATGAGGCTGCTTTGGCTCATGAACCAATCAGGAAGCTGACAGCGCCAGCCAGTAACCAGCCAGGAAGCTGATAGCTCAGCCAATTTCCAATCAAGAAACTGACAACCCACCCAATCACCAATCAGGAAGCTGACAGCCCAGCCAATCACCAATCAGGAACTGCTGATAGCTCAGCCAATCACCAACCAGGAACTGCTGATAGCTCAGCCAATCACCAATCAGGAACTGCTGATAGCTCAGCCAATCACCAATCAGGAACTGCTGATAGCCCAGCCAATCACCAATCAGGAACTGCTGTTAGCCCAGCCAATCACCAATCAGGAAATGCTGATAGCCCAGCCAATCACCAATCAGGAACTGCTGTTAGCCCAGCCAATCACCAATCAGGAAATGCTGATAGCCCAGCCAATCACCAATCAGGAACTACTGTTAGCCCAGCCAATCACCAATCAGGAAATGCTGATAGCCCAGCCAATCACAAAGATCATAATCATCAAAGACTCAAACTAAAACACGTGAGGCCATTGACAAACTGTAGACCACCAGCGCTTTCTCTAGCCCTTCATTCGTCCTCCTAGCTTCTCACAGACCCCAGCCAACCACAAAGGCCAGAAAGTCTGGGGATCGACCCAGGCAGGTGAAGGGATTCCAAGGAGTGATGGAAGTCCAGTCCAGCGGTACGCTGCCAATGCTCACCTTTTTCTGCGTGCCTTTATTTTGAGGCGAATCAATGTACATTTTGTCATCTGTTCCCGTCAGCATGCAATGTCCTACTCCTTATTGCTGTGGGCTGCTTCAGGGTGGGGAGATGTGCGGGGCTGATGATGATGGTAATGATAATAATAATGATAACAATAACAATGTGTTGAATTGATATAGGCCTAGCACTGAATCTTGTAAAGCAACTAATCAAAGTGCTCCCATTTAAATCATTTAAATGTATGCAACCGTCCACAAATAAGATTAACAGATACATTTACACACACACCACACACAGATATCACATTTACCTATGCACACTATCACACAAATATCAAATTCACACACACACACACACACACACTCACATTGATATCAAAACTACACACACATACACAAACACAGAGGCAACCATTCTCATCTTCAAGTGGGATTCCCTCAAAACAACAGAGCCCACAGCAAAGAAAGCAGAGAGGGGAGGTAGGAGCGAGGAGGCAGTGATTGCTTGTCATTGATCCAGACCCTGTTTGAAGACACAGTAAAATACACAAGAGAGAGAGGGGGGGGGGGGAGGGAGGGAGGGAGGGGGAGGGAGAGAGAGAGGGGGAGGGGAGAGGGGAGGAGGGAGGGAGAGGAGAGAGAGAGGGAGGTGGAGGAGGAGAGAGAGAGAGGGGGGGAGGAGAGAGAAGGAGGGATGGAGGCGAGAGAGAGAGAGAGAGAGACAGACAGAGAGAGATGGGAAGGGAAGGAAACAGACAGAGAGGGGGAGGGATGGATGGGAGAGAGAGAGAGAGAGAGAGGGAGAGAGGGAGATGGGGGGGGGGGGG
Organism: Rapana venosa; assembly: GCA_028751875.1. Classification (NCBI taxonomy): domain Eukaryota; kingdom Metazoa; phylum Mollusca; class Gastropoda; order Neogastropoda; family Muricidae; genus Rapana; species Rapana venosa. The sequence goes on along the minus strand of CM054149.1, from coordinate 61,683,096 downwards.
GGGTGGAGGAGAGAAAGACAGAGAGAGAGAGTAGTCAGAATTGCTGACTTAGCATAGATCATGTATTTGTCACAAACATGTGAAAGCTTTAAGCATAGTTACGTAAATGTGTACATATGTGACCCTTATCCCCTCCCCCCCTCCCCCCCCCCACCACACAGGATATTTTCCTCTGAAGTTAACATCAGTGCCGTGATGTTGTTGGTGATGGGGACGGGATAGCTCAGTGGTCGGAGCACTAGCTTTCCCACAGCCAAGTTAAGCAGCGTCGAGCGTGGTTACCAGTTGGATGGATGACCGTTTGCGCGCCGTGGATTCAGTACAGTCCCACAGTTCATCCAGCTATAAATGGGTACCTGCCTCTTTAGGGTCAGGGAAGGTAAAGCAGCGAGGGAGAGGAGATGGGCGCCGCCCTCAATATGCTGGCCCCTCGAAAAGTGAGTTTTCTGACGCTTCAACCCCCTAAGACGCTATAGGACACATTTACCTACTTTTTTTTTAGTGGTGATGGAGTTGATGTTGATGATGATGATGATAATGGTGATGATGATGGTGGTGTTGATGAAGATGGTGTTGATTCTGCTGCTACTGCTGCTGCTGATGGTGGTGGTGGTGATGGGACTGTTTACAGAAATCCACATGTGTAATAAAACACAAGCATAAAAACCTAGAAAATTCAATAAAACAAACATTAAATCTAAAAAGGCAATAAAACACAAACATTAAAGCTAAAAGGGCAATAAAACACAAACATTAAAGCTAAAAAGGCAATAAACACAAATAAAGCTAAAAAGGCAATAAACACAAACATTAAAGCTAAAAAGGCAATAAAACACAAACATTAAAGCTAAAAAAGGCAATAAAACACAAACATTAAAGCTAAAAAGGCAATAAAACACAACATTAAGCTAAAAGCAATAAAACACAAACATTAAAGCTAAAAAGGCAATAAAACACAAACATTAAAGCTAAAAAGGCAATAAAACACAAACATTAAAGCTAAAAAGGCAATAAAACACAAACATTAAAGCTAAAAAGGCAATAAAACACAAACATTAAAGCTAAAAAGGCAATAAAACACAACCATTAAAGCTAAAAATGCAATAAAACACGCAAATAAACATTAAGAAATGCAATGACACACAAACATAAGAATTAAGAATCTCAGTCAAAAACAAACACACTTCATTTTCCCCCTCAATTCTTCTTCTTCGTCGAACCCTCAGACATCAATTCCTGTTACATGTAATATGATCGAAAAATGCGTTGCGCTGCCGTTAAGCACCTGACAAGTCAGGCCCGCCCAGCACATTGGACTTCAGGTAATGCATCTATCTAGATGGCGATACCTATCGTCTGGATCCCTGTGTGCGCCCAAAATTGTTCCACCATCTACTAGACCATGAGTGATGATGGTCTAGGTGCTAGTCTTTCGAATAAGACCCCCAAAACCGAGGTCCTGTGTGCTACACGGTCTTTAGCGTGCGTAAAAGAACCCACGACAACAAGAAGGTCGTTTGCTGCCAAAATTCTGTAGTAAAATAAAACTCAAAACGCTCTGATAGCAAAACCAAATGGACATGGAGACAGGGAAATAATAGACACACACCACACACACACACACACACACACACCACACACACCACACACACAAAACACACACACACACACACACACACACACAACACACACACACAGATAAAAAAAAAAAAGGGGGGTGGCGCTGCTCTCGTGGCGGTGACAGTCTCTACCCGGTGAGAGTAGCTCGAAATTCACACACAGAAAACGTGCCGTGACTTCATGTGGTATACACTTAGAAACACGAATAAAAGGGAAAAAACACACCAAAAAAACCACCCACTAAGGGCATGACAGGTCAGATCACACTAAGCTCCAGCCCTCTCCTTCACAGAGATGAACGCATCCCCAAACAACAACGACAACAACAACAACGACAACAACAACAACAACAACAACAACAACAACAACAGCAACAGCAACAGCAACAACAAACAAACGAGAAAATAACCAACTAACCGACCGAACAAAACAATAACACACACACACACACACACACACACACACACACACACACACACACACACCACACACACACACACACACACACACACACACACACACACACACACACACACACACACACACACCCCTTCGGTTGAGACTTTGAACCAAGGTCTCGTGTGTGAACGCACGCACGCAGAACATCTTGTGCACACGTTAATACCTGTTTCTCTTTTAGGAAGAGTAGGCCATTGTGTGCCAATGACAAAATGTACAAAACTGCATCCACACAGGGACTAGATGTAAAACCAAAGCACATAAGTGCTTATTCCATTATCCTCGAAAAAAAAAGAAGATAAATAAGATAACACACACACACACACCACCACCACCACCACCACCACCACCACCACCACCACCACCACCAACAACAACAACAACAACAACAGCAACAACGCCAATATAGACAACACCAACAACAACAACAACAGCAACAACAAACATAAATAAGGTCCAAAACAGAAAAGAAATAAAATGAAAAACAAACAACCCCACCCCCACCCCCTCACACACTCCACACCTCCTGTCAATAAGAAACCATCAACACGAAAACAATACTGATCGGAGAACTAACGTCTGGGAACAGGTAAAGCCAAGGTGGCCACAAAAATCAATGGGTCTGCGTGGATAGTATCATAGCCTACAGAGAGAGAGAGAGAGAGAGAGAGAGAGAGAGGGGGGACGGGGGGGGGGGGGGGGGGGTTAGTCAGGCGTATTAGGCTACACACAACAGTTACATTTTGGTACTTTACCTCCTGACTTCTGACTCTTATATTCATACCCCACGTATTAAGACATCCACGTGCATTAAACTCTCCCTGGATGGTTAATCACTCCTCTTCTGCGATCTCTTCACTGGCTGCCTGTCTCGCAGAGACTAAAGTATAAGACCAATACCCTCTGTTTCAAATGTCTTCACAAATCTGCACCCTCTTATCTCTGTAGCTGTCTTAACCTGTATACTCCATCCCGTTCCCTTTGTGCTTTCGAAGACCCAGATTCAAAAAAACCACTGTTGGCCGTCGCTCTTTCTCTGTTTCTGGTCCATCCACCAGGAATGAACTTCCTCTTTCACTTCGCCAAAAGCCTTCACTTGATACCTTCAAATCCAGCCTCAAAACGCACTTATTTCCTACCTGACACTTTCCCCTCATATCTGTTCCTACTTTTTCAACAGCATCCTTAACCCTTCACCTCCTTCATCACCACCTGTTTGTGTGTGTGTGTGTGTGTGTGTGTGTGTGTGTGTGTGTGTGTGTGTGTGTGTGTGTGTGTGTGTGTGTGTGGTGTGTGTGGTGTGTGTGTGTGTGTGTGTGTGTGTGTGTGTGTGCATAAACTTGAAATATCTTATGTTATTTGAGGAAAGTTGCATGCGTGTAAATGATTGAGTGCAAGCGCTTCGATTTGTTTCTTTTACAAGTTTCAGCACTATATACATTCCATATATTATTATTATTATTATTATTATTATTATTATTATTATTATTATTATTATTATTATTATCAATTTATACCTTGTTTTAATTTGACGAGGTGACAGCCCCTGCTATGGCCTCTGTGGTCGGTGGGGATTATATTATATTGGAAGGCATCCATAAAGAAATAAAAACCACTTTTTGTAAAAGACTAGCCTCCGACTCCTGTGATGTATGCACAAGTTTATGTAGGTTTAATTTTTTTAAATTTCAACAAACACTGTAGCCCCTCATTCCTTTGTTGTCTGCCAGTTTCCTAACGTAATATGCATGCACGGGGTCAACACTGTAGTAATAAATGCAATCCTCATTATATTGATGACCATTTTCAACTTTCTCTTGACTACCTGGTATAGCTCTATGTCCTCAATTAAACAAGTATATGGTGCACACTTAAAAAGTCTGTAAAAAATCACCATTTTTTTCGACTAGCACCCTACAGATACAAGATACTACATGATTCGCAAGCTAATACTGGAGTGTACCCTAAAGTCAGAGAGAGAGGGGAGGAGAGAGAGAGAGAGGAGAGAGGAGAGAGAGAGAGAGAGAGAGAGAGAGAGAGAGAGAGAGAGAGAGAGAGAGAGAGAGAGACTGACACAGTTTTATTGTCCATTCAGCATTACAGCCCTGTAGACAAGGAGGGCATAACACTATCAGATTTTTGTAGCATAATACAGTCTTCTTCAAATATACCTCCCACTTTGCACTTACATGTACAAGTGAACTAATCTCTCTCACACACACACAAATCTATGGGGGATATTTTCCTCTGGAGTTAACATCAGTGCAGACTCCACTCTCCCCAAAAGTCCTTCGGATGAGACTATAAACTGAGGTCCCATGTGCGAACGAACGCAGAACATCTTGCGCACACGTTAAATCCTGTTCCGCTTTTCGTAAGAGTAAGCCATTGTGTGCCGGTGGGAACAGATGGCAGAGTTGACAAAACTGCATACACACGGGGACTGGATGTAAAAAAGAGAGAGACAGTATTATTTTTTAAACAAATCTTATTCTTTTATTTCGAGGATAATGGAACAAGCACTCGTGTGCTTTTTTTCATCCTGTCCCCGTGTGTATGCAGTTTTGTACATTTTGTCATCCATTTCCACCGGTACACAATGGCCTACTCTTCCGAAAAGCATAACCGGTTTTAACGTGTGCGCAATATGTTCTGCGTGCGTTCGCACACGGGACCTCGGTTTATAGTCTCATCGGAAGGACTTTTGGGGAGAGTGGTATCGGCACTGACGTTAACTCCACAGGAAAATTCCTCTTGAAGGGAGAGAGAGAGAGAGAGAGAGAGAGAGAGAGAGGAGAGAGAGAGAGAGAGAGAGAGAGAGAGAGGGGGGGGGAGGGAGAGAGGAGAGAGAGAGAGAGAGAGAGAGAGAGAGAGAGAGAGAGAGAGAGAGAGAGAGAGAGAGAGAGAGAGAGAGAGAGAGAGAGAGAGAGAGAGAGAGAGGAGAGAGAGAGAGGCAGGCCTCTTACTCATGAGGGGAATGTCTGGCAGCAAGTATCAGTTCAGCTGTCTGGTCACGAAGGATATTCTGGGCAGTTTCTATTGGTCCTGCCTTCCAACCTCCGCCATGCCTGTTGTTATCAGCTTCCGGTTGCAGGGGGGACATTCCTTTCCTTCCGTTTCTCTTGGCTCTGACTTTAGGTTACACTCCTGTGTTAGCTTGCGGGTCATGTAGTATTTTGTATTTGAGTGGTAGTCGGAAAATATTTAGTTGATTTTCTCAGATTTAAAAAAAATATATGCAAAAATGCAATGTGCACATGTTTTGGGGATTGAGGACATAGAGCATTAATACCAGGTAGTTACGACGAAGTTGGAAATGATCATCATAAAAATTATGAAGATTACTTGTGTTCCTACAGTGTTGACCCTACCCATGCATATTGTGGTTAGGAAGCTAGCAGACGATAAATGGCTCCTCCAGTACAGCGTTTACTGGAGAAAAAAATTAAACCTACCAAATGTGTGCAAAATCATAGGAGTTTTGAGTCAGAGGCTAGTCTTTCACAACAATTGGCCCTAGCTCCCAGTTCACCAATGGTGAGATTTTTGTGTGTGCGAGCGTTTTTGCCCACCGTGAAGTTATCCGCATTTCCACTTCGGGAATGATGTCTTAACATAATACCAGTGTGCATGCGAATTTTTAAAAACGTTTTTTTCACATCCGTTCTTATCGACACGAATGGCCTACTCTTCTGAGAGACAGAATAGGTTTTCACGTGTGTGCAAGCCTTTCTAGCTGCCTTCGCACACAGGACCTCTGTTTATTGAGTCATCCGAAGGGAATGTTAGAAAAAAGAATGGATGTGTTCTTTAATGTCTGTGTCCTTACGAGAGTTGACATGGTTTCTCTTCGTGTTACTCATAGCTCTCTCTTGGGAATACCGATGGTCCTTTTCAGTAGAAACTCAGCATCTTCTTCGTCGCACGCTCAAACAGCAACCACTGTTGTCTTTCATGGGAAACAAAATTGCATTGCACTGCCGTTTGTTAAGCGCCTAACAAGTCAGGCCCAGCGCATCCCACTTCAGCGTGAAACAGACTCTAAAGAAAGCAAATCTGTCAACTATATCCTGCAACAAAGACCCAGTAAACCAATAATGCCACTGGCTACACTAATCCATACAACACAACGGAACAAACAGAAGAAACCAGACTGACAACATAATGCTTTCCCAGCTCTGTCTCACGCCAGAAGGTTTCTGTCAACCTACCCCCCCCCAACCCCCCCCCCCCCCCCCCCCCACGTCTCTGGACACAGTACCTGTCCAAACATTGACAGTAGCAAGTCTAGTCGACAGCTACGGAGATCAATGACACGCTGCACTTTACACAAACTGATCATCAGCTCAAACTGTGAGAACAGGGGGAAGGTGGTGGTGGTGGTGGTGGTGGGGGGGGGGGGGGATAGACTAGTGGTTAGAGCGTTGAGCTCGTGATCTGAAGACGCGGGTTCGTGTCATCACTGAGACGAGAGAAGTTTTCCCCCTTAGAGTTAACATCAGTGCTGATTTCATTTCTCTGAACATTCCCCAAATGTGGCTATTTTGAAGGTGGGCAAAACACAGTGGCAGACTCTGACCCTTCGTGAACCTTGGAGCTCTAGCCGAGGCACGGAGGACAATGGAGGACCTCCAAACAACCGTAGCATCCTCTTGAACAGCAGTTTTTATTATTATTATTTTGTTTTTTTTAAATTCAATTTAATTTTTTTCTTTTATTTCGAGGATAATGGAATAAGCACTCATGTGTTTATTTTCATCTAGTCCCCGTGTGTATGCAGTTTTGTATATCTTGTCATCCGTTCCCACCGACACACAATGGCCTACTCTTCCGAAAAGCGGAACAGGTTTTAACGGGTGGGCGAGATGTTCTGCGTGCGTTTTCACACGGGGCCTCGGTTTATAGTCTCATCCAAAAGACTTTTGGGCAGAGTGGAGTCGGCACTGATGTTAACCCCAGAGGAAAAATCCTCTTGAACGAGAATCGAACCCGGGTCAGCAGATCACGAATACATCACTCTAACCACCAGGCTATCCCGTCCCCCAAAGAGTTAACTGGTTGGTAGGTTGCTTGTTCCATTGAAATGATTCATCTTTGTTACAGTTGTTAAATTATTTAACAAGCATACGTAAATGTGAATATGTGTACATGACATTAGTTATCTGTTGTAAATACTATGAAGTCGTCCGTCACAATGTATGAAGGAAAGTATGTATAAGAATCTAGAATGTATAAGAAAGAACAACATTTACAAAAGTGCATACGTACGAGGACTGGATGTAAAAAAATCACACGAATGCTTATTCCATTATCCTCGAAATAAAAGAGGAAATAAATACATAGATCATCATCATCATCATCAGTCCCGTGACCTTGGCGGTCGTGGAGGAGACACGAAAGACGATGCCGTGGTAAGCCTCCTCCATCCATCTCGGTCCTCGGCTCTGCGCAGTAGTGCCGAGTCATTCATCCGGGTCCATTCTCTGATGTTGTCCATCCATGACTTGTTCTGTCTTCCCCTCTTTCTGCCACCTTCGAGTGTTCCCTGCAGTACTGTTTTTGGCAGTATTGTGGCGGGTGACGTGGCCGAACCATGTCAGCTTTTTCTTTTTAACGATGGTGAGAAGGGGTTCCTGTGGACCTGCCAGCCATGTTATTTGACTCTTGACAAATTCATTGGTCTTTCGTTCTCTCCAGGATATGCCCAGCAGTTTTCTATGGCATTTTGTTTCAAATGACTGGATTCGCTTTGCTGTTTCAGCAGTCAATGTCTAGGTCTCACTTCCGTGCAGCAGGATAGTCTGAATTAGGGCTTTGTAGAGCTTTAGTTTGATTGGGAAACTGATCTCTTTACTTTTCCATATGGTGGTGAGTTTTGTCATGGAAGATGTTGCCATGGCTATTCTGACTTTGATTTCTGTCGTCGATCGCCCGTCCTTTGTAAGTGTAGCGCCAAGGTATTTAAAAGTGTCTACCTCCTCCAGTTGCTGGCCGTTCATGTAAATTTTAGCAGTGGCGTTGCTCGTGCTGTTCACAAGTACTTTACTTTTCTCCGAGCTCACCTCCATCCCATATGCTCCAGCTCTGTTCTCAAGTCTGGTCGTAAGATCTTGTAGCTCTGTGTTACTTCCGCCCATGAGAACAATGTCATCGGCAAACCGCAAGTTGTTGAGGGGTCTGCCGCCAATGGAGATGGTAGAGTAGAAGTCATGGAGGGTCTCTCTCATAATGTTTTCCAAGAACAGATTAAACAGGACTGGAGATAACAGGCATCCTTGTCGGACCCCAACTGTGGTTTTGAAGTAATCTCCGACCTGATTGTTCAGAAGGACTGCACTGCTTGCGGTGTTGTATAGTGCTTGAATGGTTTGCACTAGTCCTTCTTCAATGCCAAACATTCTGAGGACCTGCCACAGGCCTTCGTGCCATACTCTGTCGAAAGCCTTCTTGAAGTCGATGAAGTTGTGGAACAGGTCTCTCTGATGTTGAAGATGTTTTTCCATCATGATGTGGCAGTTAAAAATCTGTTCGATTGTGCTCCTGCCTGCCCTGAACCCAGCTTGTTCCTCTGCAAGGTGTTCTTCTGCCTCCTTCTTGAGTCGATTCAAAATAACTTTGAGCATGATCTTGCTGGCGTGGCTGATGAGGCTGATTGTTCTATAGTTTTGGCATTGGCGTAAATTCCCCTTCTTGGGCAGGGGTATGATGAGTGATTGTGTCCATTCTGTTGGCCATTGTTTTGTTTCCCAAATCTTCTGACAGATAGCTGTAACATGTGTGATGACTGTTTCGCCACCATGCTTGAGCAGCTCTGCTGGTATGTTGTCTGCTCCTGGGGACTTTCCTACTGGTAAACTGCAGATGGCTTCTTCCACTTCTTCCCTCAGTATAGGTAATTGCGAGGGTGCTCTTGATGTTGCTGCTTCCTCTTCTATACATAGATCACGACACGACTATTTGTACTTCTGGTCCTGTCCAGACGATGCAAGTGATTCTGAAACGCCTTTCTTGAATAACATTCTATTTTACAGTAACTTCGGATGAGACTATAAACTCCTAAGCATGAACACACAGAGAGCATATCAACACAGAAAACCCGTTCCGCCTTTCGGAAGAGTAGACCATTGCATGCCAACAGAAAAAAAAGATGATAAAATGTACAAAACGCATGCTCACAGATGTCGTGCTTTAGACTCCATCCCCGAAGTTGTTGTTGGTGTTGTTGTTGTTGTTTTTGTTGTTGGTTTTGTTGCTAGTGTGCGTTCCCCAGCTTAACACTCTGGGGGTCACCCAAAATGTGCACTCTGACTCACTCATCCCACCTGGGAATCACCGTGAGATTTAAATAGCACACCCTGAATGAAGAGTTTGCGTGTATGACTGTTTGTAAGTACCTCGCCATATAGGCAGCCATACTCCGACTTCAGAGGATTTTGTTTCTCCTTTAAAGGAGAGTGCGGGTCGTTATGTTAAGAGCTTGTCATGGCTGAAGTGCAAATCTCAACACGTTTCAGAACATAACAACATTTTAGTGTAGGCTTTGGCGACTAGCTCACATCAGTAACTGACACAACTTTGGGCCTGAGCCAACCCCCGAAATGGATATGGGGCTACCTTAATGGTGAAGAAACAGTAGCATACACAAGACCTTACCAGTGGCCAACCTAACAGCTCTAGCTGAAGACTTACAGACAGAGGAAGAGAGCGAGATAGAAAAAATGACAAATAATTTCAAGAAAACTTACAGACACAGAAAGAAAGCGAGAGCGAGAGCGAGCGAGAGACAGACAGACAGACAGACAAGACAGACAGACAGACAGGCACGCAGGCAAGCAGACAGACAGAGAGCAGTAGCAGTAGCAGCAAAAGCAGCAGTAGCAGCAGCAGCAGCAGCAGCAGCAATAGCAGCAGTAGCAGCAGCAGCAGCAATAGCAGCAGCAGTATTTGCCTAGTAGCAGTAGTAGCATTCCTAATTAGATCTCTACCTTACTGACTACAAACTCACTAAACACTGGCGAAATTAAGGCTGCGTGCTGTTACGTGTTGTGTGTGTGTGTGTGTGTGTGTGTGCGCGCGCGCGTGCGTGCGTGCGTGTGTGCGTGCTGTTACGTGTGTGTGTGTGTGTGTGTGTAGTGTGGGGGGGGGGTTATGTGCGAGTGCATGCGTGTGTCTTCAATTTTACGTCTGTTCACTTAAAGTGATATTAGACGATGGAGGCAGGGGGGGATTGGGGAGGGGGGGGGGGGCAGCATAATGAGATAAGGGCTTTAAGTAGAAGAGATACGTGTTGGTATGAATGCACATTAACAGATTATTCCAATCTATTTAAATAGTATGTTGCAAAAACATGGCATAGAACTACAAAAATTAACAAAACCCCACAACAATTGAAAAATACTCGAATGTTGGAAAACAAACAATTTTGAACTACTTCTAACGGCAGCTGTGAAATAAGCAGAATGTAGATTCCGACGACCATACTTTACAAAAAAGAGAATACTGGGGATTGCAACACAGACAAGGCTATCTCACATAATAACTCTGGATTGGTTAAAACTTCCTGCAGAGACGTATCTTGAAATGATGGTAAAAACGTTTTTAAACCTTGACATTGATATAGAACATGAACATTAGAAAATTTGTCACCGCATATACATTGTATATTTTTGGCAAATTTTGCTCGAAAGGCATTTAATTTCAATCTGTAGATTAGAGAAACAATTTTTCTAGTACAGGATTTTCGAAAACCGTACTGAGTGCAAAGAATGTTCACAATATCCAGAACTGAACAAGTATGCTGGGGATAACCAGCCTCTTCCTGTTTCTTTTTCACATGTTTCCAGAAAACATTTTGAAGCATCCTGTTTTCAAAATTGGTGAACAAGTTCTGGATTATAAGCCTATGGTAAAATTTCTTGGTATTATACTTACTTCAAAATTAACATGGCATTGTCACATCGAATATGCTTTAAACAAGGCAAGAAGAAGTCTGAATGTATTAAAGGCAATTAGTAGGCAAATATGGGCACAAGATTCATTAGTACTAAAACATTTATCATTATCACTGGTTCGTTCTAAACTAACCACGGTCAAGAATTATTCTTTAGTGCCCCCAAATATCTATTGAACAAAATTCAAAGCTTAGATTGTAAAGCTTTCCGGATTGCTTTGGGAGTTCCGTTTCATGCATCTTCTTTAGGAACGTATAGAGAAATAGGAGTACTACCTCTAGAGGATTATCGTAACTTAGCCGTTTCAAAGTATGTTTTAAGAAGTTCAACAGTTGAAAACAATATTGCATCGGAAATTTCAATTAGATCCGACTTAGAATTTCCCAATAGAGCTAAAAATTTCTCTTCTCTTGTCACTATTAGTACTTACACTTCCGATATCTTCAAAGAGTCAAGTATCAATCCTAAAGACTGGCAAAAATCCACACCTCTTTTAACACCTTGTCCAAAATGGGAACTTCAGAAAGCAGATTTTGATATCTACCATCTCTCTTTAAAAAAAGAAGAAAATGGGCTTATTCTTGGATCTTATATAAAAGTGCACCTAGAAGATACATATCCTTCACATCTTAAGATATACACTGACGGATCCCTTCTTAAAAACAAGGAAGCAGGGGCAGCATTCATTATTCCAGCTTTAAAGATTGAAAAATCCTATCACATCGGCAAAAACCATTCCATCTTTACTGCTGAACTTACTGCTATTTTGATGGCTTTGTACTTTCTGCTTGATTTCCCCAATACTGTTTTGCAGATATTGTTCTGTGTTGATTCTAAATCTGCATTACAGTCTCTCAGTAACTCGTCTTCGACCGTTAGGCAGAATCTTATTACTGAAATTAATTTGTTGGTACATTTTCTAATTCTGAGGGGTTCGAATGTTACTTTCTGCTGGGTTCCATCTCACTGTGGTATTCATTTTAATGAAACGGTTGACAAAGCTGCCAAAAAGGCAGCAAAATATGATAGCTATTGAACTGTTTTAGATATTCCTCTTTCTCTTCATGAAGGTTATGCTTTGCTTCAAAATGTGCATGCGTGTGTGTGCATGTGTGTGTGTGCGTGCATGCGCGCCTGTGTGTGTATGTGTGTGTCGTGCGTGATATCTTTTGTTTAACGTCTATTCACATTTAGTGATTTTAGACGGCGTGTCGTGCGTGCCTGCGTGCGTGTATGTGTGTGCGCGTGCAAGCGTGCGTGTGCGTGTGCGAGCGCGCATGAGTGTGTCTGTGCGCTTGCTTGCGTGCGTGTGTGTGTATGTGCGTTTAAAACAACAACAATCTTCAGGGGCTATCACATTATGATCGGGCTTGAGTATATACCTGCCCTCTCCATGGCCTGAAAAGAGCAAAGATATAAGCTGACCTGAGAAAATGTTACTCTGATGATGATTTCTAAGCCATGAAAACAGCGACACTTTCTTTTCTTTTTTTGCAACATCAGCAAGCATGCTGGTTGTTAAAACACGTACTTCCATAGCTGTCCCCAAAGCAATGACAACGACAAAGATGTATTGTGATTTATAAGCAAGATACCTATTCACAAGGGGGACAGTGGTGGATGGGTAGGGGGGGGGGGGTCGTCTGGGCACAAAATGCATAGTATCATATCCTCAGAACTTAATTAATTTCCACCCAGTTATCGTGGCATGGATTCCATAACATGGTTACAGGAGAAATTCAGTTCCCTTTTTCATAAGGTTTGGTTGGCCCTTACACTGGGAAATTGGTAAAGGGGGAGGATTTTCCTCTTAAAAAAAACACAACACCTGTACAAATTAAAAATCAACATTCCACAACAAACGGGTCTGCAAACAAGGAAACGAGGTCACTATGTCTCTCCTTCCCTCCCTTTTCTCCCCATGGCTTTTGAAACTTAAACCGCTAACATGTGATAACTTCGTAAAAATCTAGGTGGCATTATCGTATCCTCTGTCTGTCTCTCTCTCTCTGTGTCTCTGTGTCTCTGTCTGTCTGTCTGTCTGCCTGTCTGTCTGTCTGTCTGTCTGTCTGTTTTTCCTCTCTCTCTCTCTCTCTCTCTCTCTCTCTCTCTCTCCACACACACACACACACACACACACACATACTGCCCAAAGCAGCTAACGAGAAATGCATGTATTCAGGCAGACAAGTTTTCCTCTTCTCCTGAAAATTCCCAGCTCTTGAAAGATTTCTTTTGAAAGGCCGCTACACAGGAGCTGAAAGGTTACACTACTGCTTTAGCTTGACGGTCATGTAGTAGTATCTTGTATAGAGTGCTAGTCGAGGGGAAAGAAAACTGTGCTCATTTTCACATATTTATTTTCAGTATGAAAACACTGCACCGTGTACTTGTTTTGGGGACTGAGGACATAGTTGAAGGGGGGTCTGGAGGTAACGCGCCTGCCTAGAAAGCGAAAAGTCTGGGTTCCAAGTGTGCGTGGTTTGATCCTCATTTCCAAAACTTTTCCCCCATTCAATGACAATGACACATTCTTTTATTTCGAGGATAATGAATAAACACTCATGTGCTTTTTTTACATCCAGTCCCCGCCCGTAGGGATACATCTTAATAGTAACCCAACACTTATACACTCTCACAGTAGAAACAAGGGGAAATAACCCTTTTCAAAACAGCCACCCCCCCCAACAAAAACAAAAAAGAAACAAACAAAAAAACACCAAAACAAACAAACAAATAAAAGAAAACCCTACCCCCCCCCTCCACACACACCCCCCCCCCCCAACCAAAACAAACAAATAAAAAAACAAAGAGAAAGAAAAACCAAATCAACAAAAGAAGAAAAAAGAAAAAAGAAAAACAAACAACAACAACAAGAACAACAACAAAACCAAGAAAAATAACAACAACCAAACTTAATAAGTCATAAAGATAAACATCCACACATTGTCAAATGGTACATATACTTGTTACATATAAAAATAAGATATTGAAATAGGGCACTCATTAAAACTTAAGTACAGCGGACAAGCCCAATAGAGTGTTGAAAAAAAAATCCTTCATCAGGATACACTATAACTATAAGCAAAACGATAAAAGGTGAGACAATGACAATGACAATGACAAATTCTTTTATTTCGAGGATAATGAATAAGCACATATGTGCTTTTTTACATCCAGTCCCCGCCCGTTAGGGATACATCTTAATAATAATAACCCAATACTTATACAGTCTCACAATAAAAACAAGGGGAAATAACCCTTTTCAAAACAGCTCCCCCCCAACAACCCCCCCCCCCCAAAGCAAGCAAATAAAAGAAAACCCTAAAATACCCCCCCCCACCCCCCCCCCCAAAAAAACCCTAACTAAAACAAACAAACAAAAAAAGAGAAAGAAAAACCAAACCAACAGAAGAAGATAAAAAAGAGAAAAAACAGACAAACAACAACAACAAGAACAACAACAGAGCCAAGAAAAATAACACAACCAAACTTAATAAGTTATAAAGATAAACATCTACACAATGTCAAATGGTACACATACTTGTTACACATAACTATAAGATATTGAAATAGGGCACTCATTAAAACTTATGTACAGAGGCAAGTCCAATAAAGTATTGAAAATATAAAATATGAATCCTTCATCAGGATACACTATAACTATAAGCGAGACCATAAAAGGTGAGAAAGAGACAGAGAGACAGAGAGAGTGTGTGTGTGTATTTCAGAGATAATATCCAATATATAATTCCCAAAACAGTATGCGATCCCATCAACACTCATTTTAGATTATATTCGTTTCAAATTATATGTCATGATAATGAAATAAATTTAATACCCATACATCCACACAATAAAAACAAGAAACAAAACAAAGAAGAAATCTAAACCTATACAGTCATTGAGGGAGAGAATATGAGTGAGTGAGTGAGTGAGTGAGTGAGTGAGTGTGTGTATGTATGTGTGTGTGTGTGTGTGTGAGTGTGTGTGTGTGGGGGGGGGGGGGAATTCAGGGATAATACTAAATATGTAATACTCACATTAGCACACGATCAACACAAACACTTTTTAATTATACTCATACAAATTGAATGTCATGATAATAAAATAAGTGCAATACCCATACACTCACATAATAAAGAGGGGTGGAAAAGCCAATAAAGTCATAAAAAGAACATCTACACATTGTAAGTAATAGAAACAAATTTTTTTTCAGGATAATGAATAAGTACTCATGTGCTTTTTTACATCCAGTCCCCGCCCGTGGGGTCACATTGAAAATGCACTCAGTACTCATATTTTCAAACAGTAGAAGCAAAGGGAAAAAACTTTTTTTTAAAGAAAAGAGAGAAAAAGAAAAAACAAACAAACAAACAGACAAACAAACAAACAAACAACCCCGGACGAGCAAACGACAAAATAAACCCCAGAAACGCCCCCCCAAAAAAACACACACCAAAAAACAAAACAGAAAAAAACCCAAAAAATAAATGTGCCTCAAATTTTTCCCGATCCGGTGTGTCATTTTTTTCCCGGTCCAGTGTATCATTTTTTTCCCCCGGGCATCAAATTTCGAGATAATTAGTTTGGTGCAAATATTTTGCAATCCAGCTTGAGAGCCTTTTGCGGTCGGTAGGGAATAAACACTAATGGAAAGGAATGATTATTTATTTTTTATTTATTAATTTCATTTCTTTTTATTTCGAGTATAATGGAATTAAGCACTCACGTTCTTTTTTTTTTCATCTGTGTTTATGCAGTTTTGTCAATTTTGTCATCCGTCCCCACCCACACAATGGCCTACTCTTCCGAAAAGCGGAACAGGTTTTAACGTGTGCGCAGCAAGATTGTTCTGCGTGCGTTCTCACTCGGGACCTCGGTTTATAGTCTTATCCGAAAGACTTTTGGGGGGAGTGGAGTCGGCACTGATGTTAACTCCAGAGGAAAACTCCTCTTGAACGAGAATCGAACCCGGGTCAGCAGATCACGAATGCATCACTCTGACCACCAGGCTATCCCCGTCCCCCACTAAGAGACAGCGCTTTGGATACACTCCTGCTTTCGATTTTGCCACTTTTCCTTCTCTTTTTCCACACGACTCTTATATTCATACCGCACGTACTGAGGCATCCACAGAAAAAAAACCTGTTCCGCTTTTTCGGAAGAGTAGGCCATTGTGTGGGTGGGGACGGATGACAAAATCGACAAAACTGCATAAACACAGATGAAAAAAAAAGAACGTGAGTGCTTAATTCCATTATACTCGAAATAAAAAGAAATGAAATTAATAAATAAAAAATAAATAATCATTCCTTTCCATTAGTGTTTATTCCCTACCGACCGCAAAAGGCCATAATCGTTATCACCGGCTGTCATCACCTCATTCAGTGTTGAGCCGCTTCAGTAACTGCCAGCTCCCGTTCAAAGCCAACACCCGCCTGGACACCTGAGTGATGACTGAGGAGGAAGAAGAAGAAGAAGAAGAAGAAGAAGAAGAAGAAGAAGAAGAAGAAGAAGAAGAAGAAAAAAAAGACAATGCTTTGAAATGTTTACAAAGAATGGTTGATGTGTTCGAAACCTTTTTACAGAAGGGGGGTTTTGGGGGGGGGGGGGGGGGGTTGGAGGGGGGGGGGGGGAGAGAGACAGATAGCAAAGGGGTTGGGAGTTTTGCGTGGTGATCTGATAGCCCGGGATAAAGCCACTATACGGAGGCCCCCTTTTTAGGAATTTTCCCCCTACTCTCTTTCAATCTTTTTTGGGAGAATATGAAGAACACAAAAGAACATGAAGGAACAGGGTTTTGGGGGGAACAATCCCCAAACTTTGTTTCGTTGAATATTGAGGATTGTGGACGGCAAGAACTAACAGCCCGATAGAAAAAAAATCAACAAATTTGGTTGGAAATAGCGGGGGGGGGGGGGGGGGGGGGGGGGGGGGGGGGGGAACAAAAGTGATGACAAACAGCAATATAAAAAAAAATAAAGAACAGAACTTTTAAATATTCACGATTCAAAATTTTTGGGGGATCTTATGACAGACAAGGGTTCAAAACCAGAATTCTGTCAAGACTTCCCCCAGACCACAGGGGCAATGCCCAAAGCTAAAAACCATCTGGAGAAACAGAAAAATCCCCATCATTTAAAAAATCAGACTGATGCGCTCTCTGGTTTTTGTCAATTTTCCCAAATTGCATGGAACATGGGCCCCCCCCCCCCGGGACTTGAGTTAAGAATAAGAGGGCTGTAGAAAAAAAGGTGTTTCAAAAGATCTTAGGTTACAGAAAGACCACATCAGAATGAAAAAAGTCAAGGGGCGGATCCGAAATAAAATCGGGACCTATACTGCCGTCAAAATGCAGAAAACAAAAAATGGTTTGGCATGTCCACGTTCCTCTGGTCTTGCTAAACAACCCTACAGGAAAAAGTATGGAGGAAAAAAGAAGGGCAGAAAAAGGAAGAGATGGGAGGACAACTTCGGAGTGGACAGCAGGAAGCTGGGAGAGACCCCCTGAGGGGTGGTGAGGACGAGGGGACTGGGAAAGGGGTTGAAAAGCTTCAAAAGGCCCCCCAAAGGATTCGGAATCTGGGGGGATGGGTGAGGGTGACGGTGACCCTGGAAATTAACATTGTAGACACACTTCCCCATAAAAGTCTTTGGTGGGACGATAAACGAGGTCTGTGTGCGAATGACGAAGAACATCTTGCGCAACTTTAAAAAACCCTTTCTGCCTTTTGGGAATAGGGCCCTTTTCGTAGGGGTAGGAACGAAGTAAAAAAATATGTTTAAAGGAAAAAAAAAAAACGAAAAAAAAAAAACCGAAAATTAAAATAAGGGTGATGTGATTGATGCTAAAAGAAAACATGCTCATGGAAACAAAGTACCTTCCCCCTAAAGGGGTTGCAAATATTTGCACCAAAAAATTATCTCGAAATTTGTGCCGGGGGAAAAAAATGATACATGGCCCGGGGGAAAAAAAATTTGAACACCGGATCGGGAAAAATTTGAGGAAAAGGAGAAATTAGAAGCACATTTTTTTTTTTCTTAAAGGGAGGCAGACAAAAAAAAACAAAGAAACTGTGAAAACAAATACCGCCGCCATGGCGCAGGGTTGGGCCCCTTTGGGTTACGGACGGGAAAGGTCGCGGGTTCGATTCCAAAAGAGTTGGGGATTTTTGGGACGGCCGGCTCCTACCCAGAGTGAGTTGTTTGGGGCCCTCAGGGGGAAAGATGGGCCCACACATTCGGCTTCATCCACTTAAGGATGGGGAGTTTTTGAGAGTGTTGTCAAAGTACCTGCCCAAAACCGCAGGTGTTTGTATTCTCGGGCCGGTTAAACGCCGGGTATATTATGATAGTAAGCTTTGAGTACCCCCTGTAAGTGTCTCAAAGCAATGCATTTCCCCACAGCGCTCTTACGTCCCCCTCATTGTCATTAAATTTCATGAAATTAAAAAAACCCCCGATTCGGTGGCCCCATTTTTCTCTGGTTCATGGTGCCCTCAGATTGGGTTTCCCAAACACTTCTTGCCTGTGGTGGTTTGTGTAAAAGCTTTGGGGGGTTGGAGGTTTGCGGGGGAGGGTCGTTTGGAGGGACTTTTGGGTGGTTCCCCACCTGGGTGGGAAACTCACTCAGTCTGGCCCCGCGACTGAGCAAATATTTGTCGTTGTGGGGCTTAGTAGGTGGTGTCCTGCGTTGTTAGCTAACGGCCCACTAAACCCCAAAGTAAACCGCAGCAGTGCGGGCCCCCTTGGTGGTGGCCCACGGGGGCCTGATAGTGATGGGCCCCCTTTGATTCCGCCCTGAGGAGGGGGAACATAACAAATTGGGTATGGTGTGGGGGGGTTTGGATGGCGGGTGGGGCAGTGGGACGGGGGGGGTCACAGAAGATGAAGCGAAAAAAAAAAAAAAAAAAAAAAAAAAAGACGTGAAACCAGCCGTGATATTTCGTTTCCCCTTTTGAACACATTTTCTGCAAAAAAGGCCAAGGCAGAGAGTGGCGGCGGGTGGGGTAACAGATCAATAGAGCTCTGCCTCTTTAAATATTTTGTAAGTGTAGGACCAGTGGCAGAAGTGGAGAAACCAAGACACGCCTCAGCTCCCTGCCTCCTTCCTCGCAGGGGTGGCCTCAAAGGGCCCTTTCTGTTAAAGGGTCCCTGGAGGCTGTAGTATAAATGTCCCCCCCTTTGGGAAAATTTGTGCAGAAAGTCCTTTTTCTATCCTTCTTTTTTTTGCCTTGTTCCTTTTCTTATGTCATTTCCTTTTGTTTTTTTTTTTTTTTTTTTACCTTTTGGTTTTTTCCCCCTGCTTTTTCCCCAGAAAGATTTAAAAAGATAACAATTCTTACTAGCCGAGTAGGATTGCGCGGGCCTGTTGTCAGGCGCTTAAGGCAGCAAAACGATTTTCGCCTCATGCGACAAGTTTTGCGGTTTTGGGTTTGACAGGAAATAAGCAATTTTAAAAGTCCCTTCATCATCGATCTAACTCAAATTCGGAAAAGAAAAAAGGGGAGGGTGGAGGACGGTTAAGCGTTTGTTCCCCCAAAAAATAAACCCTGAGGGTTTGGGGTTCATTCCCCGCCTTGCCTTCCATCCCAGTTTTACTATAGAAAAATCGATGAAAGTTTAAAATCCTTCGGGTGAGATTATCAACCGAAGCTTGATAAGCCCGCCCCGCCCTTTGGGGGAAAAGTAGGCTTTATGTGCTGGTAGGAAGGTGAGAACACCCCACCCCCCCAACCCACGTGAGAGAGTGTCGTGTTTTTACCTTTCCCCAAGGCGGAAAGGGTACCGTGTGTGTGTGTGTGTGTGTGGGTTTTTTGTGGTGTGGGTTGTTGTGGTGTGTGTGTGTGTGTGAGTTGGGGGGGGGGTGGGGTGGGGGTTGTTATGCCAACATCTCACCCTTGGTGAACCCCGGAGCTGTAGCCCAAAACGAAAAGTGTTGTGTTTTTTTAAAAAAAAAAAAAAAAAGGATAGGCACATACAGGCCCCAAACGGTTAGAATTGGGTTTTGGTTCAGGGCCCAAAGGGCAAATCTGTGATTGCTGGCTGTTGCAGGTTTGCTTTTGGGATGTTTGCCCAAATCGGTCGCGCAGGTCCCCCTGCAGAAGCTTCCTTTTTTGAATGAAACTTTTGGACAAATGAATTCCCCCTTTCTTTCTCTGTAAATTCTTTTTTCCCTTGACTGTTCTTGTTTGGCAGTCTTGGCCCCGTCCAGATGTCCGTGTGCGTGTTATGTCTATCAGTCTATGGGGGGGGGGTAGACGAGTGGTTGAATTTTCGCGCTCGCAATCCGAGACCCCGGGGCGTTCGTTCAAGGGGGTTTTTTTTGCCTGGAGTTAAGTCGGGGAGATCCATCTCCCCAAAAATCATTCGGATGAGATAAAACCCGGGCCCTGTGCGAACGCACACAGAACATCTTGCCACGTTAAACCTGGTTTTGTTTTTTGAAAGAGGGAGGCCCTTGGTGCCGGTGGAAAGATGACAAATTTAAAAAACTGCTACAATTGAATTTGGGATGTAAAAAAAAAATATGAGTGTCGTTCCATTATCCTCGATATAAAAAAATAAATAAAAAACAATAAAATATCAAACACGATAAACACTTGCGATAACTTTTGTTCTTTGGAGTCAGTAGCTCTTTTTAAAAACCCAAAAGCGGGGGGGTTTCGATTCTGCAAATTTGACATCTATACACATAACTGTGGTCTTCCACACCACAACCCCTCCACTCACATCCAACACACACACACACAAAACCACACACACACACACACACACACAACACACACAACACACACACAACACACACACACACACACACACCACACACGCACGCACGCACGCACACACGCACGCACATACCACCACTAGGCCTACAACCCAACCCAACCCAACCCAACACACCACACAACACACACCACAACACACACACACACTCACTCACTCACTCACTAACTCACTCACACCCACACCCACATTCACTCACTTACTCACACGCACGCACACTCACTCACTCACTCACACACACACACACACACACACACACACACACACACACACACACACACACACACACATTCACTCACTCACACATACACATACTCACACACATAATTATACACAAAAAACATTCACTCACTCACACACACAAACATACACACACTGAGAGAGAGAGAGAGAGAGAGAGAGAGAGAGAGAGAGAGAGAGAGAGAGAGAGAGAAGAGAGAGAAAAGAGAGAGAGAGAGAGAGAGAGAGAGAGAGAGAGAATGCGAAATGCGAAAAGTTTATTCATTATGGGCCTTGGCCCCTCATGAAGGGGGTTTATTTGTATAAAGCTTTTAAAATTAGAAATACTATCTGTACTTGAGGTATTATTCTTCTGTTCATAAATGTTTCTTATGCAACATGTTTTGGAATGTTGAGAGAGAGAGAGAGAGAGACAGACAGACAGACAGACAAAGACAGAGAAACACAGAGAGAGAGAGAGAGAGAGAGAGAGAGAGAGAGAGAGAGAGAGAGAGAGAGAGGAGAAAGAGAGACAAGAGAGAGACAGAGACAGACAGACAGACAGACAGAGACAGAGAAACACAGAGAGAGAGAGAGAGAGACAGACAGACAGACAGACAGAGACAGAGAAACACAGAGAGAGAGAGAGAGAGAGAGAGAGAGAGAGAGAGACAGACAGACAGACAGACAGACAGACAGACAGAGATAGAGAAACAGAGAGAGAGAGAGAGAAGAGAGAGAGGAGAGAGAGAGAGAGAGAGAGAGAGAGAGAGAGAGAGAGAGAGAGAGAGAGAGAAAGTCAACTAATGAAATGATCCAGGCAATCTGCCGGTGTCAAGGGGAACCAGTAGGACGGGGCAGGAGGGATGAGGCCACGCTGAGAGACGTCTCTCCCCAAAACATCAGCCCAACACCACCACGCAACGCAAGAGTCCGCCGCCTGCTTCCTTGCTTCCCTACCTTCATTCCAGACAGCACAATCACGCTGAACTTGGGGTAGGCCTAGCACCGGCGCCTGAAATATGTAGGGCACCTAACCATGATGACGATCAAGAACAGCATGTTACCAAAGCACGACCATTACTTTCGCCAGGTACCACCAGACACGGGACAAACCCAAAGCAGGCAACCCGCTGCAGCCAGCACCATGAAGAAGAAACACATCAAGACTAACAGTTCCTAACCATGGTGTCTCCTCCACAGCAGCTGCCCTTCAATTTGAGAAAGAGAACGAAAGAAAGAAGAAAAGAAAGAGAGAGAGAGAGAGATGAGAGAGAGAGAAGAGAGAGAGAAGAGGAGAGAGAGAGAAGAGAGAGAGAGAGAGGAGAAAACACACCCATCCACACACCCACCCATACACACGCATACACACACACACACACATACACACACACACACACACACACACACACACACACACACACACACACACACACACACACACACACACACTTGTGCGCGCGCAAGCACGCACGCCCGCCCGCAGACACACACACACATACACACACACACACACACACACACACACA
>CM054149.1:61640529-61648029 GCA_028751875.1 Rapana venosa | reverse complement strand
GAAAAGAGGGAACTCCTTGCACATAATTTCCAAAGGTGGAGATGCTATACTGACAGGTCCCCCTACATCTCTACGGAAGGGGGGGGGGGGGGGGGGGGGGGTTGCTGGTTCTAGCAGCGAAAAGGTTTGAAATCCCTTGCAGTTACAAACTGAAACCTAACGGCCTTGTTGTTTTCAGTGCGCCGATGTCTGCAACTCTTTCCCATCGTCGCTTCGCAACAAACCATCTGTACCCGCTATAAAAAACCCACCTCATCCCTAAAGTCGGAATGCGGCTACCTTAATTGTGGATCAAAACGGTTGCATGCACAAAATTTCACCAGAGCTCTCGCCGAGGTATGAAATAAGAAGAGAAAAGAAAAAAAAGAGAGAAAAACCTTCAAACCTTATGTATTTCGAAAGCCATATTATGGCATTGTTACTGTTTAGCTCACTCGCATTCCCCCAGCCAAGTTAAGCATGGTTACCACTTGGATGGGTGAGCGTTTGCGCGACTTGGCTTCAGTACAGTTCCCCCAGTTTACCCAGCTGTCAATGGGTACCTGCCTCTTCAGGGTAAGGGAAGGTAAAGTAGCGAGGGAGAGGAGATGGGCGCCGCCCTCATTATTCTGGACCCTAGAGAAGTGAGGTCTTTGACGCCTCGCTATGACCCTACAGGTTATGTGACGCCTTTACCTTTACCTTACCTGTTTAGCTGATCACCCCTTTTCCTGCGTGTTCATTTGGAGGTCGACACTGACACATTTTTGTTCACAAGCTCATGTTAGAAGTTGTACCATAAACGTCCTTCGGATGAGACTATAAACCGAGGCCCCGTGTGCGAACGCATGCAGAACATCTTGCGCACACGTTAAATCCTGTTCCGCTATTCGAAAGAGTAGGCCATTGTGTGCTGGTGGGAACAGATAACAAAATTGTAAAAACCGCATACACACGCATAAAAAAAATCAAAAGAAAAATCATCTGAGCGCTTTGATTTGTTGCTTTACAAGATTCAGGCTAGGCTATATAAATTCCATACATTATTATTATTATTATTATTATTATTATTATTATTATTATTATTATTATTATTATTATTATAAACTGGGAGGGCATAACTTGTGAAGCCTAAAAATCAAATAATTATTCAGTTTTTGTGAACAGTTGCCATAGAAACAATTCAATAATGCCGCCAATACTAAAATGTTTTAAACTTCTAAACCCAATAATAAAAATAATAGTATTAGTAGCCTGTTTTTACAGATAATTATGTTCTACAACTTAAAATAAAATTTACTCTTTAAATTTACAAAGGGAAATTTCCATAACTAGCTTTTTTTTTTTTTAAAAGAGTCTGACCACTTGTAAAACAGATGACACTTAAACTCTAGTACTGATTTCTGTCGTGTACACAGTGGCACGTGCAAGTCAGGCAATTTGCATATCTTCAAGGGCAAGACTGGGGGTGCAGTTTGTAGATGTAAGAAGAAAAATAGGGACAAAATAATGTTACTGATTATATCACAGGTGATCTGAATTAATGCCTAAAGCTGTTACCTTTGAGGGGTTTGATTTTTGATCCATATCTGTCAGATGTCCACTGTCGACTATGTGTGACAAACCTCACATTGAAGCACATTATAATCATGTAGGCTACTCTCTGTAAACTCTCCCAATACTACTAAACAGACAGCGACCAACAACAACAAAAAATGGTGCAAAGAGAAAATAATTATGTGATGGTGGTAGCCTTCTTGTGAACGATTAAGCTCTATTGCATTGCAGTGTATTGTATTGTTTAAAAAAAGGTAAAGGTGTCCCATAACCTATATATGGTCGTAGGGGAGCAAGGCACCAGATACCTCAACTTCTCAAGAGGCCAGCATATTGAGGGCGATGCCCATCTCCTCTCCCTCGCTGCTTTACCTTCCCTGACCCTAAAGAGGCAGGTACCTATTTACAACCGAGTGAACTTTGAAACTGTACTGAAGCCAAGGCGAGCAAAAGGTCACCCATCCAAGTGGTAACCATGCTGCTGAACCTTAGCTAGGGGAAAGCGAGTGCTCTGACCACTGAGCTATCCTGTATTGTACTGTATTGTAATAGCAGTAGCTTAATGATGATGATGATGATGATCATCATCGTCGTCGTCGTAGTCATCATTGTCGTCGTCGTCATCATCATCGTCGTCGTCATCATTTTTTTGTTATGATAATTATCATAATGATCTTTGTTATCATTTTTTACCATCATCATCATTGTTGCTCTCATTAGCACTATCAATCTTATCATTATTAGTACCATGTTGTGTTTTTTGTTGTTATTGATGATGTTTAAAATGTGAATTTTTATTGCATTTCTTCAGGGGTAAACATTATTCAAAATTATACACTATTGCTAAAGTGAGTGGGATGGAGTCCAGGTACTAATCCATCCAAAGAAATGAATAACCATGTTTCAGGAAAGATTAGCATCTGACTCACAACTCTTGTCATTTTGCACAAATTTTGTAGGTTTGATATTTTTTGCTTCACCAAACACGGAACTCCTTCAGTCCTTAGGTGTCTGCTAGCCTATCGGCCTAGCCACTCAATCCATGGGCGGGGTCAACACTGTAGGAACACAACCAATCCTCATTTGGATCATCATTGTGATATTGCTTTATATCCTCAGTTCGAAAAAACAAGTACACGGAACATTTTGTGGTGCTTTTAAGATATCTGTGAAAATAAGCAAAATACTTTTTTTTGAGCTGCAGTCTTATGAAAACTTTAGGCCTAGGACTATGTTAGGCTAACCCGGAAGCAGTAGGACCACTCAGTGCTTGGGACAGACAAGGCAAGTTTTAACACAAGAAGAAATTACAGTAGGCCCAACTATTGCAGATCTTACGAAAACTTCGTGGAATGTTTGCCAGCTGGATTGATCAACTTCCAGACCTGCTTTATCAGGTTTCTTAGAATGAATCTTATCATTATCTGATCGGCTAATAGACTTAGAAGCCGGTCCAGTTTTGTGTTGGCCTCGGGCGAAATAGTTACGTAAGCTATAAACATTTTGTAATCGACGAAACGTAAGCATTGGAATAAGCCAATTCGCAAAACACTTTTTGCCAAAATTTCTAACGTTTATTGTCGATTAAACAGTGTCGGTGTATTCAGTATACACCGGATTAGAAGCCCAAGTGACAATCTTGT
Organism: Rapana venosa; assembly: GCA_028751875.1. NCBI lineage: Eukaryota > Metazoa > Mollusca > Gastropoda > Neogastropoda > Muricidae > Rapana > Rapana venosa. The sequence goes on along the minus strand of CM054149.1, from coordinate 61,644,850 downwards.
AATATATTGCAGAAATTAGAATTGCCTAATCAAATCAAAGTTTTTACACATGGTTCTTTGCTTGAAAATGGTAAGAGACTGGAACTATCCCGCCTGTAACCCTAAGCAGTAAGGACTGGGTTGTTCCCCAAATTTGGTTTTTATTGTGTATTCTGTACTACATACATAACATAGGACTACCAATTTTTTTTCTTCTAATTTCTAAAATTCTAATGTGTTTTTATTATAATTTTACTCTGCTGTTGACTCTAAATCCATTTCACAAACACTAAAAAGTTCCAGTAGGTTAGCAAGAGATGACTTAGACCTACTCATATCCATAAACTGAAATTCATCATGGAAACATGTTTTGTGCTTCAGGGGGACAAACATTGTGTAATAATTTTGTTAGATTCCATTAATTACATTGTAAACTTATCAAAGTGAGTGGGATGAAATTCAGTAAAAGCAAATTTGCCAAAATGCAGTGAAGGATATGTATCAAGTGATGGAGGAAGAAGGCTGTATACCACTTGTTTGAAAAGGTGTTCCCTAACACTGTAACAGTCAGTTTATCATTTTTATGAACTGTCAGTTATGTTTCCTGGACTTGGAGAAATCTATTACTAACACCATAATAGTTATTGTATTCTACAAAAGTGTTCACTGTCAAAACATGTTACTAACAAGCCTAGTGGTAATAATACATTAATAGATTTAGACTGGCTGCTTCCAGAACCAATAATACTATAGTATGATTCAAGTGTTAAATGATATATAAATTTCTTCAAGTTTGAGGCGTACCATTTTTCAGTTGTACTGCTTGATTAAACCTTGATTAAATAGATGATCTAGCAGAGACAGAGATTCTCTCATGGCTCTTGAAATATCTTTAGGATTTTTGTTTTTACAATGGTGTAATGTTGGAGTTAGTTAAAAATTTAGTGTTCCAGGGGTCCTGAAGACATTTTACTTAAATTTTCTTGTTTCTTGTTACAGGGTTCGTACAAATCTGTAAAAAGCCCTAAAAGGTCCAGATTATTGAAGAGCCCATTTAAGGCCCCTAAAAAGCCCTAAACATGAGATGTATGGCCCTGGAGGCCCTATAAAGCCCTAAAAATGGGAATCATGAGTGAGAGTTTCTGTTGAAATGTAGATTAATCAAATATACAAAATAAAACTTATGAGAAATGAAAGCAAGAAGGGCGTCCGAAGATCATGATATCACTGATAGAATGCCTGTTGTCTGTTATTTGTGGTGTTGTGCCTAATTTTCCTGTATTGGAAGCATGTGATTGCTTTGTTTTCACCTTTTTTTTTTATATATGCACAGGACTACCTACCCCATATGGTGTGTCCGTAATTTGTTCAGAAAATGAGTCAGAAATGCCAACACTTTGCATATTTTTCACTGCTCGCCGTGGTTGGTTCAGTTGACTTTACTTTGAAATTTGCAGCTTATTGGCAGACTTGACCCAAAGATTCTTGCTTTTATTTAAAAACAATAATTACTACTATGGCTGGAGGGGGTGGGCATCCTTTTCAAGCCAGTGTTAGGCCTACCACTCAGTCTGCCTCTCAGGGACTTGAACATGCATTCATAGCGAAGAGACCATGCGTCAAGCTACCTCTCTCTCTCTCTCTCTTTCTCTCTCCCCCTCCCCCTTTGTGTGTGTGTCTCTCTCTCTCTCTCTCTCTCTCTCTCTCTCTCTCTCTCTCTCTCTCTCTCTGTGTGCACACTCATGTGTGTGTGTGTGATTGCTACATGTACGCATGTGTGAGATTGAAATAAAGGAGTACAATTTGAAAGAGGCGCTGTGACTGTGTGACTGTGAGGGTATTGTTATTACAGTTCAAGTACTGGGTAACCATCTGGCATCTGTATCTTCGATAAGGCAAGGCGACTTAGTTCACATCAGATGAAGTTTGAGGGATAGTGTCTTAAGTTCACTTTGCTAGTTGTTTGTGAAAAACATCTTAAAATCAGAGACACTTATTTCACTTTTCACTTTGCTTGGTGGAGACTTTCATCACGCCATCACTTGAGTTGATGTGTTACTGTGTGCGGATTTTAATTCATTGTGGTATCTATGATTGAAAGATGTTCTATTGTAGAACTTAATTTGAATTTGTGTCAATAATCAATATCCAACATGCAGTTTTAGACAAGGAGACTTTGCTTACATGAGTTTGAGATAAGTTTATCAAAGTAAACATGTACACAGGTTGATAAAATATACTTTGATATCCTGCGGCTAGGCCCTAAATTTGGAAATAATGGCCCTTAAAAAAAAAGGCCCTAAATTTTTTTTCCACCAAGTCTGTATGAACCCTGTATTACTTTGTTAACTTAGAAAACATCAAACTTATAGTTGTACAAAGTTATAACTAAGTTTGACCATGTGTATAATATGGGTTGGGGAAGGGTGGGAGAGTTAAGCAATAGATAAAACAGGAAAGTAAGAATCATTTTGCAAGCAGACACATGCACAGGGTACCAGACTGACACACACTGGTATGCATACATTCACTGGCAGACAGACACGTGTGCATGTGCACTTACATGCACACACTCACACACACACAATAACAGATAAAACTCCCACCCTAAAAAAAATAAAAATAAATCACACACTTGCATGGCATGTGCATGCGCACACATGCTTGAACAAGCAAACATACAATGAAACATACACCAATACTTTTTCCTTTTTAAGTCTAAAAGAGATGGCACACACACACACACACTTTTATAGTATCATCAAAATAAAAGAATAAAATTGGATAAATAAAATAAAACACACCCACAGGGTGGAATGCGGTTTAATCGGTTTGCACAAATGAAGCTGATGAAAACGTGGGCCCCATTTTTATTTTTGTTTAGAATTAGAGCAGGGTTTTTTTTCTCTCAGATTCTTACCAGCATCAGAAAGTGTTACATATGTAGCATAGCCTCAGCAGTCCTGGCTTCAGGATCAACAGGATCTGACAGAGTAAATCACATCTTTTGCCTATGTGACCATTTTTACCCACCATGGAGATAGCTGCATTCCGACATAGGGAATGTATGCTGGATATATATATATATATATATATATATATATATATATATATATATATATATATATATATATATATATATATATATATATTATATATATATTATATCTCTCTCTCTCTCTCTCTCTCTCTCTCTATCTATATATATATATATATATATATATATATATATATATTTAAATTGATCTTCTGCATGTGTGTTTGATTTCATTTTATGTCTTTTCACAAAATGTTATATTAGACACATTAAGAAAAAAAAAGTGTAGGGGAGGGGGGGAGGAATTTTGGGAGTGGGGTAGGGGATTAATGTATTAATTAAATCTACACAGAACTGTAAGAAAATGTAAATACAAATAATTCTTGAGTACAGAATAATAAAAATCCCAATTTCTAATATAATCTAACGAATGAACGATAAACTATTTGTAACCGTAACCAACGAGAGAAAATCTAAACTACAGAAGGATAATCATAATGTCGCTAAAGTCCATAATATTAATAATCATAACAATGAACCATTTAGACTATGCAATAATGATTTGAAAAAATTATACTTCAGTAAAAGATCACTGAATATAGCTGATGACGATGCTGAGGAACAGGTATGTAACTTTTCAGCATACTGCATATCAATATATGATCAAAAGTTTTACTATGGCCACATATGCATGAAACATGTTCAGCATATTTTGTCTTAAAACAACTCAATTCCCATCTACAAGCCAGAGAAACAATTTGTTTTACATGATAAAAATCGGTTTCATATATTTTAACAAAACGCTCAAATTTTACCATCTCTTGATATACATTTAGACAACCAAGTCTCTTCTTTTCACACTGGAATAAGTTTTGCTGTGCTTTTTTGCATGATTTGATAACATTCGTGTAGTGCCAAGTGGAGTTTAAATTTTGCCACGTCTGTTAATTGTTTGGCCCCTTCTTTTGCTAAAAGTTAAAAAGGTCAACCTATTCATTGTGATACATACCACACTGAGATGGATGTGTGTGTGTGTGTGTGTGTGTGTGTGTGTGTGTCTGTCTGTCTGTCTCTCTCTCTCTCTCTCTCTCTCTCTCTCTCTCTATATATATATATATATATATAAATGTATGTATAAACAAAATACAAGAAGCTACCTTGAAGGAAATTCTTTGGCAAACGCTTAGACAGCAACTGTTGTCTGTGATGTGAGGGAATATGCATTGCGCTGCTGTCAAGCACCTGACAAGTCAGGACCAACGCATCCAACTTTGGTGTGGGAAAGAATGGCTATCTTTTGGGGAA